>JACEIK010000780.1:331611-363885 GCA_018107945.1 Datura stramonium
CTAGTTACTGCCACAATAGTAAATAAACTTTTATTCTATATAGTTATGTAAGTATTTATTTACTATTTTATGTGAAATAGTAATATTAATAATACATGAATTGAGAATATTTAAATAAAAGAACTAGTTACTACCACAATAGTAAATAAACTTTTATTCTATTAAAATGCCTATTTTTTTTTTCATTGTATACTAATTATAACCTAGTATCAAACAAAACCTTTAATTTGAAATAATTCATAGATTAATTCATGCATTAAAATTCTTATATTATTAAACAATGCACAACTGCCCACTAAAGGATAAGTGCACCTAAATAGGTGTATAAAGAGAGACATTTGCATGATTTTACTTGAGATTTTTACACAGGGTATATCAACCATCCCTAAAAGGAAATAACCAGAGCATATATATCATGTATATATAGGTAGTCATGTATAAATAATATATAAATATATAAGGATTGTAAATATTTTTGGTCGATCACTAAATATGTGAAATGTCCATTTTGCTTTTTGCTAAAAAAAAAATTGTGTTGAATATTTAAATTATTCACAAAAAAATATCAAATCTAATACTATTTGATACGACTTGTCTATTCTCGAAATGTTAAATTCAAATATAAATGTGAATCCAGAACAGGAATATATATTGGCCATAATGATTATTACATTACTTCTTCTTCTGAAATAATTTTTTATTTTATTTAAAATTAGTATTTAATTTTTGAAAATTTTAAATTCAATTCAAACTTGTATTTTAAATTCGAAAAACAACTTATAATCTGTTTTTCACTGATTTTTACTTTCTAAAGTAATATTTAATTATGTTTAAGTATGAAAACTATTTTAAATATTCTTTACAAAAAGTATAATCGAACATAACCCAGTCTTTAACTCCGACTTTATAAATTTCAAGTAAAGTAAATATATTTGCAATCTATCACCAAACACCAACTAAATCTATAAAGATCTTAATTATTGGACATGATTTCATATCATGACGTGAAATTAGATTGAATTGATGTCGAATTTTGTATAAATATACAATTTAGATTTCTTAAGTTGTATTTTTTCTCATGGACATGAAAATTTCACAATTTGTAAAAACTATTAAAACTTCCCCAACTATTATACAATCTTAGCAAATGAGCAAATCATAATTTATAACGAAATGTATTAAAATATTCTAAAGCGCCACATTAATAACATATCTTCATGTTCACTTTATAAATAAAATATTTGTGACTACATATTATTAGAAACTTTCAAATACACATAATTTTACAAAGATTTGCCGGTCCACTAAATCAACTATAGCAGTAATTAACTATTCTTTGATATAATTCTCCCACTTGGTTATGAACAATTTCTTCACGTCGAGCATGAATTTTTTTTTTTCAAAATTTAAAATGGTAAATCTTCTTGTATAAAATATAAACTTATGAATCGAATTTTATTTTAAAAATTTTTTAAATCACAATATAAAATTTCAAATACTATTTTATTAAAAAAAATTAAAAATTAAAAATGGTCCTAAATTACACGTCCAAATAAGTGAAGTAACTGCCACCAGGTACTCGTGTTTTCTTAAAATTTTGGAGTTTTTCGTACTTCTCTAAACGCAGTAATATATTCTCCATTTTCTCCCTAACAAGGGACAATTGACAAAGGGCTAAGTTCGAATTAAACTATACTTGACGGACCAAAACTACATTTTGCATAAACAGAAGAACATTTGCTTTTGAGAATCAGGCTAGTGGACCGTGGACTTTAACTTCGCCGTCTCTCTGGAGCTTCGACGGAGCCATGGAAGCACTGGCAAAGCTGGAGAGACTCTAGACTGGAATCCGCCAACGCATATCGAACCTGGAATCTTCTTTTCTCTCTCAACAAAACCTCTCTCTATCAGCTTCCAACAACACCGAAGATCGCCTTTCCGGCATTCTTCTCGCGAACGGCGTCAATGATTTCAGCTTCAAGCGCGTCCCGTCTGATTATTATGATTGGCCGGTCGAAGCTCGCCGTGACATTGTCAGTGCCGCATCCATTCACCATCTATGCAAAAGCATCGTTCTGGTACCTGTACCTCCCCTTTTTTTCCCCTTGCTGTGTTATTTTGTCCGATAATTTGTATCTTTGATTTCAAATTAGTCTATGTGCAGTTGCATTGTGTGTGCTTAATGTGAACTTACAGAAGGTTGCTCGCATTCTAGTACATGCGTAATACTTGCTGCATACAATATTGTAGAAATGCAAACTTATTGGACGAAATTTAGATTTTTGGATGATGAAAGATGATAATTTGTGATAACGTATCGTTGGGACAGGGAAAATGTAAAAAGCTGTGAAGGCTTTGAAGGTATTAAAAAACTAATCTTTAAATGCATGAAATAACCGATATATGGAGATGTGTACTTTCTCTCCTTTTCCTTTAATGTATAAAATCGAACATCTTATTGACTTTAAAAAGAAAATGAAAATGGTGAACATCTTGTATTGCTGGACAGTGGAGTAGACGTTATGATAGTCCTACTCTATCGGAACTGCCAAAGTATTTTGGTAGTGGAGATTACGCTGTCAAAACTATTTGCAGTTAATGTGATGTTGGAATGGGACTTATCACGAAATAAAAAAGAAATTGCATCTACTCCTGGATTGAGGAATTCTAAACTATCATCAAAGGAAAATTGGCGAGATGCTGATTGCATTTTGTAGTAGTTGCAGACTTGCAGGATGCTATTATGAGTTAGGCTTGACATGTGTAGTATTAGATAGAGAACATGATTTGAAAGAGCAGTTTTTTTCTTTTGCCATCATGATATACTTACTGCTATGGCAGGTGTAAGGCATTCTTGTTATATAAGAGCATTGCTTTATAGTTCATACTGTCAACTTTCAATATCAAGTCTAAGTATTTACCTGTGAATAAGTTACATGCAAACTGGAGCAGTATGAATTAATGTCATGCTACACAAAGATGAGTTAAACTGGTTCAGATTCAATGTACCTAATAAGAAACTCTACCAAGATAACAGGTATGAACAACAAACAATTGGAACTGATGGGGCATTATCTGATGTCTAAATAAATCATTCCTGCTTAGTAGGAGAGACATGATTCAAATATATTGTACAATGAGAGAAAAAGGTATTGATAAAGACATTATAAACGAAAGATGATGGGTTTTTAGGTATTGTTTGGTAATTTTTTGGGGGAGCTGTTCCAAGGATTGTGGCTTATGTAGGCCTCCAGATGCACTGGTCCCTAAGTGCTGCGATATGATAATTGAAGGTCATTAGAAGGGATGAGAATCTTTTTTTGAGAACCGCCTAAAGTTCGGTTCTAAAGTTCCGATGAGATAGACCTAAAATGATATAAAGGGAAATTGTGTCATAAGAACTAAAATTTCTCTGATTGAATGCACATTTAGCTAAGAATAGAACATACTGGAAGTGAAGGCTCTATATAAGCAATGGAACTTAGCTGAGGATTGATCTGGTTAATAATGAATGAACAAGAGTGGGATTTGGAGAACTCTTAATTTGTTGTAAAAGGCAAATTGTTTAGTATTCAAATGAAATTGACCTGAATACAGCTGATTGGATGTAAAAGATCCATATAGGATTGAGGCATAGATGAATGATTGATTGTTTGTTCCAGGGACTATGACCTTGTTGAGTTGACATTTTGACATTTCTTTTACCTGTACCATCTTAAAAATGCAGGTGAATACTCAAGCGCCATCGAATATTACTGATTGTAGTGATCCTAACAATTCAAAGTACTACGTCGTAGTTGTACAGGTGACTATCTGCAACAATCAACAGTTGCTCGTGATCTCGGAACATTATTCCACTTACAATATGCTTCCTTTTTTTATAACAGTATGCTGCTCGATTTAATGCCGAGGGTATAAAGAATTTTTTGTACACTCTCAATGACGGAAAGAGAGCCAAAATGAAATTCAACAGTAAGTTATATCTCGATATTACAAATAAATGAATCTGATCTAATACTTAAGCTAGTCAGGATAAGAATCTGATTCGGATTAGTATACAGCTTTGGATAATTGTCACTGTGTATGTAGATATTGAACAAGAACTGTTCTTCTTTTTTAGATAGAACAACAAGCACTAATTTTGATTCTACCAAGCGAAGACTTCCCAGAAAGGCACATGTTAGCTATGTAGACTATTGAGACATATATAAGCAAAATTATCAATATATAGATGTATATGGATGCCTATATAGTATATAGAAAATTTTGATAAATCAGAGGAATGGTCTGGTCTTGTTTGAGTAATATTTTGAACTATTTCTTTTTCTTAGGTTACTAACATTACTTAGAAGCTTTACAGATTTAAACATTTACCTTGCATCTCAAGAGACAATCTGGGAGATGTGCCCAAAACAAGGTCCATCTTCCACGTGTTTAGTGGTCAAAATGAAAAGACAATTGGATATGTTTTAGTGTTCTCGTGTTGTACCTCCTTCTTTCTCTTGTGGGATAGGACCATTGGAATTAGTGGGCATTTATTCGATCTTTGATGAGTTTTTCATTTGGCTTTAGCTTGTCAAGAACCCAGGGAATGGAAGCTGAAGTAGTGTTAATATAAAATATTTAGGTTAACTCACGAATAGAATTACAGAGGAACTGGAGTAGAGATTGTGGATCTACTATCTACTTTACTGCACAGACTAACTTCTTGCTTACCATACTCCTATTCTTTGTGATGCCTAGCTAGAACAAGTGCAAGCACTTAGAGGAAGCTTATCTCAATTGGGAGACCCCAAGGTGGATATGCTTGTGCAAGTCCTAGGTTATGAGGTGGATCATCTCTCCACAGTTTACCTAGGTATGTCGCTGTGTGCACCACAAAAGAAGAAGCAGATGTCCATCCTAGCATGCCGAGGGTGTTAAGTGTTCCATATTGGTTGAGTATATGGGTTGTTGTCTTCTTATATAATGTTGCGCGATCCTCACTCCATGAGATAACTTTTGAGATTTACCACATTGGTTGCCGGAATAAATAGTTGTCTCTTTATATGGTCTTGGCTAATCCCCATCTCACGAGCTAGTTTTTGGGATTGAATTTGGTTCAAGATCCATTTTCTTCACAATTCAAAAGCTTAAGATCAGATTAGGAGTACAAAAGCTTATATACAGGTGGAAACTTTGCATTGACCAATGCACTTTGGCTAGTATTTCAACCTACTACATGTCCTTGTTCAATTTGCATACTTTAATGGCTAATTAACTTCACCACATGCAGTTTAATTCCCTGTAGGGCATGACAGAGGAAGGAAAACAATTTGTTGCTGAACTTGAAGTTGGTGACTACTCCGGCCAAGAATGGGATTGAATCGGCGTTTTTGAGAGTTCTCAAGCTCTCCTAGGAAAGTGGTCACGGAGATTTGGCATTGAAGAGGACAGGTTGTTGTGGGAAGTTGTAAAAGCATGGAGTGTTACTAGGGGTTGGATGAGAAACCAGATTACTACTCCTTATGGTGCAGCCATATGTAGAGGATTATGAAGGACGGGGAAACTGTTATAACAAAACAAAAGAACATAATAAGTATCACTATTGGAAGTGAAAGAAGAATTGTTTCTTCAAATGCAATATTACCCACTAATGCTCCCAAAATGGCCAATTACTGATTTGAACTTTAGCAGCAGATAACCTGGAATTGAAAAAAAAGATACATGTTAGCTGGTTTTTCTTTACATTGTAGATAGAATCACCATTAGCTGTCTGTAGATGCCTTTTATAGCCATTTGGAGTTAGTTGGATAATACACGCAAATAGTGAATACAGGAGATATCAGGGAAGAGCATGGGATGTTATCGCACAAACTGTTACTGTGTGCTGTTTGGAGAAAAATAAACCACAGGGGTTTATTAGGGATCAGAGTAGTTCTTAATCAAATTTTGTCAATCACTTTGTTTTGTTTTGTTTTTTTCAAAATTTCTGGGGCACGAAGGTGATTCCTTCTTGTATGGATTATTGGATGAACTTTGTAGGTAGGAATACATAACTTAAAGCCCAGTTTTGTGTACATCCAACTATGTGCGCAACTGCCCTTTTCTGTAAATAATATCCTCATCAAATGAAAAATAAGGACTTATAACCTACTCTTTTTTTTTAATAAGAGTTATAATCCACTCTTTCACATCCACACATCTCATCCTTCCTCTTTCCTTTCCATTCAAATGTAGCATAAGGGAGTGCTCAGCTTACTTTTCTCTTTATTTCTGTTGTTCTCCAAATGTCTACTATATTCATGCCCGTTTCTAGACCGTCTTGACCATTTCTGGATCTTCGATGTCCTAGAAGCCTTTTTGGCTAAATTTGATCTGAGCAGCTCTCGTTTTATGCTCAACTTAGTAAGAGAGCGTCCATATTGCTTGTCCTTCAGTGAAGTTTGATTTTAGGTTTATAATTTTATGTTCCTGTTGAAGATTTTCAACAATTTGGGAACTCCATTGCATTAAAGAAAGTTCAACCTAGTTAATGGCTTCACCAGGCTCCTTAAAGATGTTAGAAGGGTGTCTGGCAGCATGAACTTCAGGAACAAATTGACAGTTGTTATTCCAATGCTTGGATGGCCTGAAAAATCTCATGCTGGAATTTCTTTCTTTGCTTCTTTACATGAGTGGTCTACTTTAATTCTAGATTCTCTCTGAGCACCTCCAAAGTAATTCCTTGAGAGTCGCAATGAATGTGTTAACTACTTTAAACTTTGGATACAATGTGTTACTACAAACACGATAATTAAAAAGTTAACTTTTTGCTAAGGAAACATAAGCAACTGAAGTTTTAAAGATGGACTTGTTTTATGCATTCTTTTTTTCATTCATATGGCTTTTGATTGTTGACTTGTTCTAACCATGCCTTTATTGGGAGCAAACAGAGTTGGATGCTCTAAGTTTCTGAGGTCTGAAGTGATTTGTGGGGTCTTCACTATGTTTGAGCACTTCATATAAAATGATTTTAGAAAATGGATGCTTTATGCAGTGAGGCTGGCTCCTGAGGAGATATCAGCAAAGCTGACTGGTTATGAACACAATGCAGTCACATGTATTGGCATGAGGACCGACATACGGGTACTCTGTCTCTCTGTTCTTTCACTGAAATTGACATAATGTTTCCCAAGATTCTTTTGCTTACAGTTTAAAATATGAGCTGTTCCCATGTCACTTTCCACATTAGTTATTGAAATGTTGTGCAGCTGGTCAAAGTCATTACATTCTCTAATGCTGCAGCTGATAGTAGCTAATGCCATATCTACTAGCTTCTGAGCTGCTTCTAATGCAAACCAAGATTAGGTGAATAATCATGCTAATGAAGATATCATCTTGACTACAACACTTCTGTTGTAAATCATTGATTCCTCTAACGCATTGTTGGTTAAAACACACAATATCTGTCTTTCTTGCCTCCTGCACACACGTGCATCACATCAAGGTATATTAGCTAGTGCATCCTTCTTGTCCACTGTTGTTTGCTGTAGTTTGAACAGATTGGGCCCTGCGGTCTAGTTGCCAGGGTCAGATTTCTGTCACTCTCTTGCTCACACCAATTGCTAATAATATGTGATACATGTTGAGGGGTCCGCAATTTCCACTTTTAGATGGAAAGTGGACTATTTGGTATGTGTTTTACTCTCCATCATTCTCTTCAATAAATGGACTCTATGCTATTCATTGTTCCAGCTGTGCTACTGCTCACTGTTCCTAAAATCTATGTCTGTCAATGTTGTTGATCTAGAAATGCAGCCTGCCAGTTTTTCTCACTTCTTCATTACCTCACATTAGAGGCCACTTTCATGAAGTGTTGTGCCCCTTTATTGTAACATTAATACACTTTCGCCTACAATTAAATTACAAATGAGAAGCTTTCCTTTTTGCAACTAGTAGGCAGAAGAGGAAAGGCCACCGCAACTTGTTCAACAACTAACGAGTTATGTTTAGCAGCAAAACCTAAACTTTAAAGTGATAGGTGAAGAAATATACTTTAATTGATGATTCTCTTGCAAATACAATTATTAAATTCTTCAGCCGTAGACATCCACTGTTTAAAGCCAAACATCAATTTCTTACCACTCAAACTTATAGCTATTCATCTGACATCTGAATTTTATGTTGTGGCGGAAGGTCCTCTAACTATTCTTGAAATTAGTTGTGTACTACCATATCAATGTACTTCATTCTAATTTTACCAGGTGATTTTGGATGAAGCAATCACCAAGCTCAATCCTGACTTCTTCTGGTTTGGAGGTGGCGAGATTGATCTTAAACTGGGAATCAGGACATCAGAATTCATCGATTTTGTGAAACCATTCATTGTCAACTGTAGTTAAAAATCCCCACTTTTACAAAGTCAGACTCCATTAGGTAAAACGGATGTGCCTTGAACCCTGCAAAATGCTTATTAGGTGCTTCTATTTGATTTTTGCGTCAAAATTAGTTTCCAGGTTTTGTGACATGATTGTAATTTGTCAATAGTTAGGTCTGTCCCACTTGCATTGTGATCTCTGATTAAAGGAATCCCAATCATCCCGCGACATCTCTTGGTGGTGGAATAATCACATAGTTGCCACAACCCAAACTGACTGATTTCCAATTAATAGAACTACAGCTCAGGTTCTTATAAATTGAATTATATTGGTCTCATTTTTAACTGATTTCCCCTTCATGTTTTGCATAACACGATCGGTGATGAGGGCAAGTGCTTCTTCTCTTTTTATTGATGTTTGTATTGTTACCTTCAAACAATGTGAATAATGTATCTCTATGTATGAATTTCCTCTAGAAAAAAGATCTTTTTCAGATACAAAATAGAATAAGTATCTTATCCAAAGATATGGTATTCAAACGTAGATAAATTAGGATTTAATTAATGTACACTGTAAAATAATTTCACTGTCTGTAAATATAATTTAATCCAACCCCAACTCAAGAACAAGAGTGACAAATAACAAATTTGTTTGCCTGCTTATGGTTGTGCATATAATAAATGACAAAAACAGATTTGGTTTCTTGGGTAGCAAATGCAAAGGACTAAAAGAAGGGACAAACAACTGAAACTAACACATAACTGTCTCCATCATTAAAGAAGAAAACCAACCAACACATTCACAATAGAGAGAGCCCACCACTCCACCCCACTGCTACTTATTGTCCTATATATTTATACTTATGTATGCACTTTTATAAATCAAAGCACTGTAGATAAAAACAACACAATAATATGAGGGACCATATCCATCCACATCATGCCTTCAATAAACCTCAACCCCTTTTTCTCCATATTCGATCAATATATATATATATATATATATAATTAAATATTTCAATTTTTTAATTTTATAATTAATAATATTTGATTTGGTTATGGTTTTTGTGAATTTAAAATTTTTGCAATTCTTAGTTATTTTTATTTGTACATACACATGGAGTATGATCTCATCTAGGATTCTCCTTCATTTTTGAAACAGTATTACTAATAATAATAATAGTAAAAAGATCAGACCGACAATCACGTACGTATACATGTACGTATAAACGAGAAAAGCAAAATACATATAAGTATGATGATTTTCATCTACTGGATCGAACACGTGACCATAAATAACACTGATATATTTCTTGCTAGAGCTAGGGCTTTTGCAATTCTTAGTTATTTTTATTTGTACATACACATGGAGTATGATCTCATCTAGGATTCTCCTTCATTTGCGGAAACAGTATTACTAATAATAATAGTAAAAAGATCAGACCGACAATCTCACGTACGTATACATGTACGTATAAACGAGAAAGCAAAATACATATAAGTATGATGATTTTCATCTACTGGATCGATTGAGTATAATGTTATAGTAAATTAGTGTTTAGTGTTGTGAATGGGTGGTTTTCTATGGGGTTGTGCATAGTCCATAACCACTGCGTCTTCCACAGGGTCCTTTTCAATGGAGTTCACTGCTTCTTCCTCGTGTTGTACTGTTGACGGTGGAGATTCTAGCATCAACCGCGATTCTCCCCTCGATATCTGCACAAAAAAGTTTAGCATAAGGATTTAACTTACCTACGTTGATTGATAGCGTAAAGAATGCATTTTATATTTAATTTGCTGTAGCACGCAAAAAAAAAAAAATGCGACTATCAAGTGAACAGGCATAGAAATATTGCATATTTATTGTCCTTGAAGTTGACGACAATGTGCATGTCAAAAACAGTGAGAGATCAGTACTTTCATAGGAAAAAAGATCAATAATATGGGTTTTGTCTGTATATAATATATAGCAGCCTCAGGCCCTTCAAGTTCTAGAGAAAATGCTTTTAAATTTTTTTGATAAATCAAATATGAAAAAATTGAAAAGCATATTTTAAAAAATATTTTTTTCATATCGAATATACCTTGATCTCCACTTAATTTTGTTTTGATCAATCAAATATGAAAAAATTAAAAAACATATTATAAAAAATATTTTCATTCGTACCAAACACACCCTTGTCTCCACTTAATTTAACAAAAAGAAAAAACAAACAGGATTGTTGGGTCTCAAAAGAGGTTCTATTGCCAAAAGTACTGGCATCATATATAATACTAATTTTAGAGCTTTACCTTTACTTGAGCTCCCTCATGAAACGATATGATCTTGACCTTGTTTCCTGTTAATTACACCACATATAAAAAATTACTAAAGGGTAAAGTAACGTAGGAAAGAAAAGAATTTTATTCATGAATTTTAAAGAAAGCAAAATTTAAAATTTTTTCTCTAATTTTTGTCCTTTATATTAGTTCTTTAAAATATTGTCACTCTTAACATGGAAAAATATGTCATTAATTCTAAAGTATCCAAACAAAGGTTGGTTAACTAAGTTATAAAAGGAAGAACTATAAGATACATATTATAAAATGTGAAGGTTTTTTTCCCTTCATCTATGTTGTTTGCCCACAACGACCTTATAGTTGTCGAGACATATTAAGTAAATAAAAATATGTTCTTTCTAGTATCTTTGAGTTTTTTAAATGAGATGATGGTCACAACTTCAACGTGATATCAGAGTAGGCAAGAGGTCTTCCACACAAGTTCTGGTCTCAACACATCATATATATAAATATATACTAACAAAAAGAATTTTCACGTGTTTGGATCATCAAATAAAAAATCTAAGCCCACATATGAGGGGCATGTTGAGGTTTATATAATTAAATAAATAAAAGTATGGTCCGAAAGTAACTATACAAGCTATGAAAATTGACATGTTTCAACAAGAAAGGAAAATTTTAACATGGAAAATGAATGTATAGCTGATCTTATCAAATAATACCTGTATTAATCTCTTCATCATCTAATTCCTTTGGTGAAACAATTGATCTCTTTTTCCAAATAAGTTTTCCATTATTATTTGCAGACATGATCATTCTTCCTTCTGTTTTTGATATGTCACTAGTCATATATGTTGCATCCTGCAAATAAATAAATTATAGCAATTTTCTAATTTTCCCCACCAAAAAGTAAATAAATATAATATAAGCTTTAGTCAACCAAGAATTCGGTGGGGGTATACACTCTATCTTCCCGGACTCTATTTTGTGGGAGATTATACTGGGTATGTTATTACAGTTAAACAAGAAATCAAAAAAAAAAATATTTGTAAGCTAACCTTGCTAGAGAGTAGTATTTTGTTTTCTTTGTCAATACTTGCTAGTGGTCTGGCACTGCATGCATGGAGAGAAATATAAACCAAAAGATAAACAAGAAACTTAGACATATTGGACATCTTCTTTGGGAACTTGTGATGATCAATAGGGTATTATTTTCTTGAAAATATTGTAAATTGGTAGCTAGGGTTGTGTGATATTTGGCAATGAATTTTTTGGCCATATATGTAGAGGTGGGGGGAAATGAATGGCATTAAATGCAGGTTTTGTAAGGAGATGAACGTAGAACATGCAGGTGCTTGGATATTGCTGATCCTTCACTGCATTTTTGAAGATATTGGCGGCCTCCCCATGTCCCCTCTTACCATTAAACTTCTCAATCACCGTGGGCCCGCGGGTTTAGACGAAGATGGATTCAGACTTTAACTCGTTTCATTTAACGTTTAAGATTTTTATTGTTGACTCATTGTAAATTTGATTAAGAATTAACAACACATGTTTAGTGTGATCCAATAAATGGGGTTCAGAGAAAATGAGGTGTACGTAAATCTTAGCCCAATCTTATATGAGGTATAGTCACACGTACATATATATATGGTCATTCAATTGTCACTTTACCGCACTAAAATTTGTGTAACAATAAAGTCACTCAATTTTGCTTAGCTTGAGTATTCAGAAATTAAGTCAAAACAGATTTTTATAATGAAAAAATCACTAAATTTTGCGCAAGTATCCTAGAAATTTACTAGTGATTATGGCTGTAACACCTTCGTGTGTGTGTGATTATCACTAGTGACTCTACCAGATATTGTGATAAAGTTAGAGTGATTTTTTTATTACCAAAAAAATAATAGTTTACTAACTTTCTAAGATATATTTAAACAAAGTTGAATAATTTATTCATTACAAAACATAGTTTATTGACTTTGGTATAAATGATCATCTTTAACGTCTCACTAGGTATGATAGAATTGTAAATTGGAGAGAATTTTTCATAAATTGCTGTAAATCTATATTCCTTTTGATTAAGTTTTATGTGTTATTTAATACATGTTCTAATTAGGTCAAGTTTATTATTAATATTGTTCAAGAATGACAAAAAGGAAAAATTAGGAAAAGGGGTCATCAATGATATAATTAAATAGGATATGCAATGGAAAATAAAAATAGCATTTCTTTTGTGGATAAGGATAGGGAAATCTGTTGGCCGGCGGAAGTAAAAATATTTACTCGTGAGAATATAATTAAGTAAATAAATGTAATGTGTCATTTCTAAATAATTATTTTTTTTTAAAAAGAGANTATAATTAGTAAATAAATGTAATGTGTCATTTCTAAATAATTATTTTTTTTTAAAAAGAGATGATCACATATTTCGTTATGGTACTAGAGCAGAAAGACGTCCTGTATTTAAGTCTCACTGTCGTCATCATCAAAAAAATAAAAATTAATGTACATAATTAAGAAAGGTGCATTGCTTTTAGATGAGATGCTCACGTACTTTAACATCAATAACAGAGTAGAGAAAGATGAATGAAGATTATTCCGACAAGTGATCTTCAGTATTAGTTCGAGTTTTAGAATTTCATGGAGATCTTAACAAAAACACATGACAAGCAGGAGGTAATGGAGTCAAAAATCTTTCTTACGATCTCACATGTTAGTGAACACATCACTTATGTTGTTCTTGTGATTGGACTCCTTCATAACAACCCTATCTCCATGTAAGGTGAAGCATTAAATATATAACCAACTTTCTGAGTTTGCGGTAAGATGAATGAGATTCCTCTAGTATTTTTAATTAGAGATTTTAAATTCGAGCTTCTGAAAATGAGAAAAATTCAGTTGGGAGTACCGCGCCTAGAAATGAGGCATGCATCTATGTGAATCTGGATTTAATTAGTCGCATGTCTATGCAGATATCAAACGTCGAATGAAAAAAAAAAGCATTTAATATATAATTTGCATAATTACATTTGATCATAACTGAACTCATATACACACACACTAATAAATAAGAAAGAATAAGTGAATTATACATATTCTAGGACCTGCCCCATGTGTTTCTGCACCACTCTGAGTTAGATTTTCAGCATGGCTTGGTAAATGGCACTCCTTGCCTTGGTAATTAATTACTTTTGCTATGTTTTTCTTTTTTTTTTTTTTTTTGCTCCCCAAAAAAATTAAATTTCACAAATTTGGCCATCTTGTTAACCTTGTCCTATAGCTCTACTGCTCTACCCCTTTTAAGATTGGAAAAATTGGTTCATTGGCACATGCATTTGTTTTCTTGCTTCTCAACACTTGGGAAATTATACTATATTCAAGTATTTAACATGAGTCTGTTATCAATATATAATCATTCCTAATCTTCATCCTTTTTAATTAGATGTGAGACTCTTCAACTGATGTCGATATATTCGAAGATTGAGTTCCTTGGGAAACACATATCTGATAAATTTGAGGAATGATATCGAGAAAATGTTAGCATGACTCTTAACAAGAATGACACACATAAATCGAGAAATGATATGCATCTGCGAAAGGATTTGATGATGCATGCATGTCTTAATTAATTTATCCTAGCTCCCCTTTCATTGTTGGAAATTAAATATTCATCATCCTCATCAACAAAGGCGAATTCAGAATTTAAAGATGACGAGGGAATTACCATAGAAAATGCATGTTAGTTGAAACGGTGTCACATGGCATTGACACTGCTTCATCGAAAAATATTTACCACATAAAATCCACTGCACTACTAGTAAATATAATTTAAACGAGATGAATTATTGTAATTTGATGTATGGTTTGATGGTCTTGGTACTTAGTTTATGCTTTGAGGTCCCTAGTTCAAATCTCGCATCGCCACGAAGATTCAAACACAGGAAGCTAGAGGAACTACATACACTCACCAAACAAGCGCACCATGTTGGTTTTTGTGTTTGAAGGTGCACAAACAAATATATAATCTTTTTGTAGGTATATGTACGTATATATACATAATTTTATCCAAAATTAAAAGGTATACGCCTAATACTACCGTGTGGATCAGCATCTGCTCGTAAAAACAAAGAATTCTAGAGCTAATTTATCATAAAAAGTCTTTTCTGCTAGCAATATTAGCTGGTCTTGAATCTTGACCCATGTTGTATTTTTCCTCTCCTCCAAATATAGGCTATTGAATTTCATCCCACAACTTAAAAAAAATCGCTTCAAAATCACTATGATCGATATAACTGAATGTAGAGTAATTCGCTCTTACCGTCTTTGAATGAATAAATTATTTATAACTTCGAATAAGCACTTGCTATTATAGAAAGTAATTAATACACGATCAAGTGAAGAAGATAAATAGTTGGTAAAACCGACATAAATAATAGTGAAAACACTAGGACAGACATGATTTTGTAGTGTAATTGACGTTTGTTTACACCATTTATAATGGACAACATATATACGTGAGGCTATAATTAACTATGGGGGCCCACATGTGGGATTTTCATACCTATTGATAAAAGTGATAGACAAATGAATCTAATAAATTATATACTCCCTCTCCTTTCTTTTTTATTTGATCATATTGATTTGCTATTTTTTAAAATACATATTAAAATATTGATCAAAATTCATGTAGTTTGACTTTTGAGAAGCGAAAAATGACAAATATTTTAAAACGGAGAAATTATTTAACAATATATAGATAATTAAATGTGTTAACACTTAATAATTCGTTAAATATGTGAATATTCACGAAAAAACAGCCGGATAAAAAATCACTAATTAATTAAAAATTAAATATATTTAATCAGAAATTATATGGACCAAAATGAAAATTGTCTAACTTACCTAACAGAGCTTATCAGGCAAAGATGAGAGGAAATAAAAGAAGCAAAAAGAACAGTAGGCTAACATATAAACATATGGGACCTCAAAGGGAATGGGAGTTTGGGACCTCAAAGGGAGAAGAATTTATGATTATGGGGAGACAAAGCAGCATGGCCATACCGCCATTGTCACCCAACACTCCATGACATGGGGGTCCCAATCAATGCACGCCACGTGGCACGTCGTCCCATGTGCCCTAGTCATGTGAAAATGGTCATCTTTTCTCTTTATTTATCAGATCGAGGATATGAAGTTTATGAGTTTTAAGACTCTAGTCATTTTATGTTTCTGGAACCCCAAGAAAATTTGTGGTTGGTATTCTTTGTACATACATTGGGTAAATCTACTTTCGTATAATAACTCACAAATCATATAAGAGATGTAAATGCATCGCATCTAGATAAGCCTTGTGCAACGATCTCGATTGAGAAGGTATTATTGGCAGGGGAAATAGATCCTTGATCTTTCTTGTGGGATACCACTTGCTGCACCAACTCAATCATCTATATTAATTCATATGTATTTACTTATTTCGTTTTAATTTACGTGACGGTGTTTGATTGAGCTTGAAGTTTAGAATAAACAGAAAACTTGAAACTCGCATACGGTCTAAAACAAGTCATAAATATTTGTGTGACTATAAATCACCTCCTTGAGGATAAAATAGAAAATTTAAAATTAAATTGCTATAAAATGTATCATTCTTTTTTAGATTGATTAAAAATGAAAGAGTGACACATAAATTGGGACAAAAGAAACAACAGATTTCATAAAATAAATATAAAATATATAATTGAAATATATGATCACCTTATTTAAACACTTAAAATATTAGAGAGCGTACTACCTTATTTATTTAATTATGTCTTTAACACGTACTCTCATGTGCGGCTCGGTTTTTTTCATGGGCCAAATTGACTCGTAAAAGTTTCTCTAACTGCTGACAATTTTGGTGGATCAAATGAAATCTCCATGGGAAATTAAGACCTTTGATGTTTTGGCATATTGTTATTTGGGTAGTACTCTCTCCTATTCAGGTTGTAGCACACAAAAGACAATAGTATTAATTCTTGTATACCTTAACATATTGTGAATATGATGTGTTTTTCCTGTTTAATTAATTTGTGCCAACTTAAGTTGACATTAGCCTTCCCCATCTTTATCTTTGTTTTGCCTCACTATTAATCTTTGTGTGTGTCTACATATGTATATTATGTATGTATTTATTGAAAGAGGAGATCCTTCCAATGAATAATTAACCGTACTCCAAATCGATATTGGTATTAACAAATAATATTAGGACGCTTGGGAGAATTATGGTGACGCACTACAATAAAAATAATAATTTGATGAAAATCATAGTAAAATAAATTCTTATTATGCATTCTCTTGATCGAAAAACGTAATATTTCATAGTTAATGGGCGTGTGTGTTAATAATAACATGGTGAATGATATAATATATTCCTAAAACTTTAAATATTCATGTTGCTCGTACACATATTCAAGTAATTGACAAAGGCTATACATTAACCTTAATTCCTATATTTTTCATTTTGCGTCTCAGAAAGATGATCGATAGAGTAAAAGTGTCACCACGATCGGAACGCAGTTGACTTACCCGTTGTTGGCTCAATAGCTTCAACTCCGTGAAACGAAGTGAACAGATCTGGAATTAGCACAATCGATCTTCAATAAGGTGAATTAGGGACGATCAGACTTTAAATTTATGGTTAAGAGGAAGTTTGGGAAGAATATGGTAATTAATACTCCCAAATTTCAGACTCTAAATCACAGGCAGAAGAAAATGATTATCTCTCAAAATTTGATCAAACGCCTTAATGTTTTAAAAAAAAAATAACAAATGCGTTAAATTTCCGAAAAACATGACTAAACAGGCTATTAATTAGGTTGTCAACTTGCCATACAGTAATTAACTAAGATGTCATGGTATTAAGCTAATGAAAGTGATTGGTTAGAGGAGATACAGAGTGTCGATATTGGATTTATCTTAACTCAATATTTTTGACGTGGAGTATAAATTTATGTATAAAAAATTATAAATATTGCAATAAATAATAGATTTGAACCCATAACTTAAAAAATACAAGGATACAACTGAGAACCTTAAATGGTTGAACCATAAAATTTAAATTTTGAATTCTTCAATATCAGTTTTTTCCACATTGTACCAATACGAAAAATTCTCAGACTCTTCAAAAGTGTCGGCAGATACATGCCAGACCTTCAAAAATAGTACATTTTTGAAAGATAAAATACAAGTGCAACATTATTTTAGGAGAATCCGAACAACATAGATGTGGACATGACCTTTGCCGGAGAGTTAGATATTCTTGCTTTCACTTCCGTTTTTTTTTTCTTTTTGGACTATTGGAAATAAACTCTCTATCTAAGGATAAGGTCTGTTAGATTATACTGAGTATGTTGCTCATAAAGACATTAGATATTAAAATTCTAGTGAAGCCACAAGATGGTAGGCCAATGATGCTCCCTTTGAAAAAATCTCCCCCCTTTAGTCAACATCTTCGACCAGTTTGTCCATAAAACTCAGATATATTTCGTAATCGATCTCCACAAGCTCTTTGACACCATGTTTACTGGCACCAGATTTCCCATGGGATTGTTTTCATCATTAGCTAAAGTTGAATAGTATAAGTACCGACTTTCTGAAATACAGGATTAAGGCCATTTTATCGAAAATTACATACAATACGATCTAAATATTACCTCCTAATTAAACCCTCCTACAAAGCTATCAGAGTCGCGTCTACTGACACCTGTCAAAATGCCTCCTTCCCATTTGCTCCAACTATGAAAGGAAAGAATGTTATGATTCTCTTAACCTCTCTCTTTGTTTACTCTTAAGCCTTTCTAAACTCCCACCGGACACAACAATTTGTTTTCTTCTACCCCTTCCTTATTTACTTCAAAATGCATCACTTTATTCTCTTGTATCGTTCTTTATTTACTAGCCTTCCCCAACTCCTACAAAGAAAGTCAGATTTTAGAGTAAGCTCCTTTTCCTATGCAATCTATTCAAAAGTTTTAAGCCCCTAATTCGACCTATGTCTAAGTTGTTGTCGTACTCAAAAGCGAGGAGTTCCAAAGAGTGAATGCGATTGGCCTCGGAGCATCTGCTCAGTTGAGTGGAAAAACATTAATCCATATCTCAAAGCTCCTACAGTGATCTTTGTTGTAATTCTTACCAAAAAAATACTTGGAAAATTTCCATTGCTTGAGGCGCATTAAGAACATTAACCGAATGATATTTCACCAATAAAGGTATATTCCCAAGATTCAAGAAGAAAGCTCAGCAGAGCACACTCTAAATGAAAGTGATGTCTTTTTAGTAAGACTGAATTTGAACACTTACTTTTGAGATATCATACTCATTTTTCTCAATAATCTTTGAAGGGGAAAAGAGAAAAGCTGTTTTACATAATCAGCTCGCGTACATCATTCGACACATCTGTGTATGTTACTGAAAATTTCTGCATGTGAATATACATTTTGGTGCTGACAAAATAAACAAAACAAGCAGCAGCCTTTTATCTCCATTCTCTTTCAACCTTATGGCAATAGTAAAGCACAAATTAGAATAGAATGTTGAAATTGGAAAGCAATCAAGAATGAAATTAGGCATCTCAGTGTTGCCCTTTATAAAACCGCAGTTGATTCGGGCACAGACACAATCTTTAAGGAGGTTGAATCCAAATGATTATTAAAATTGTACGCCAGAAGATTGAAACACTTGTGTTTTTGAACTATACATAAACATTTGCTATACATAATTTTTACCAGTATAACCTTTGAAGATTTTGGAAGCGACTGGAAGATATTAGCAGGAGTGCAGGACAGAGAAGTGTCACAGGACAATAAACAGGGGAAATGTAAGCAAATGAACGAATGTCACTAGCGTGAAAGCTACACCTCGTTCAGGCTCCCGAATGTGTTTTCTCCACTGTAGGTTACATACAGGAAACCGTCTTCATCCTTCTTCTCATCGTAAATTGCAGACATGATTGCCCCTGCAAAACCAAACACAGTTAGCTCACTTCATAGTAAAAGAGAGAGCTCCAAATTGCTATGGCAGCTTCCAAAAATGAGATATTAGTAAAGGAAACACCTGTTGGAGGTAGGACATTGTCGATGAATATGAATATTGCCTTTTCTGCACTCAATTTGATTCTTTTGCGAATGACATAGACAAATTGCCCAACTGTCAAGTCAGCTGGCACAAGATACCTGTAATTTTGCCAATTAGGAAAACATGAATTCAACTGTTTGCTGGAGTCCAAAAACCAGATCTTAACAGAGTATGCATTTGTTTGGTAATAAAGATAGTTGTGGCAACAGCAGTGATGAGATGATGAAAACAAAAGCTACTGAAGATCTTAACCACTGGAAAATGGAAATCATCCAAAGCTACTTCAACACCATGACCTATAGTGGCAGACTGGTGCTTATTTATAAAGATAAAGAAAGAGGGGTCATGCTTATTGTGGTGTTTGGCTGTTGGCAGGAGAGAACAGATGTTCAAGGAAGGAAGAAAAGGGTGATAGAGCCAAATTCGAGATGTTTGTAAATTTGACTCGTACAGCCTACAAAAGATGACAATATTCATCTCAACATATCACATGAATGACACCAATTATCACCTAAATTCAGCTAGCAAAACTAGATGTTTGGGAAAAGGCAGCAGGAAGCATGACCAAGTAAAGGAAAAAGCCGATTGCCGATCTGAAGGGGAAGCACCAACTGAAAAGGGGCACACGAAATGAAGGAACCAGGAAGTAAAATTTTCTGAGAGATAATATGTTTCTCCCTTGGCTGTAGCACAACCGAATATAGATATAACACAAAAAAGTTAACTTGTAGATTGGCCAGTGCTTACTTTTTCTTATCGATGTTGGGAATATCACTTTTTTCAGCCTTTTCAACTATCACCTGCATATTACATTAATACTGTGAAAAAGGAGCACTACAGAATTCTAGATGGATTGGCACATAATACCAAATAAAACAAATACTAAGCAGAAATTCTTGAGTTAAAATTGGACAGCATCCTCATTGGACTCATAGCCAGTGTGAGTTTAAACAAGACTCAACTATGACAAGTATATAGTTGGCACATAATACCAAAGCGAACAACTCTTAAGCAGCAATTCTTGAGTTACAATTGGACACTACCCTCTTGGACGATATCCAATTTGATTTGAGACAATTGTCAACTATGATGAGGATAAAGTATTCTGCAATGAACAAATCTTGAAGTATTGTTCAGTGAGGATTCATGTAGCCAAACTAAAATCTGCTTGGGATAGAGGCGTAGTTGCAGTTGTTATTCCTTGATCCACATAAAATGTTCATATATACTTCTAACATGATACCAACATCTCCAGGGATCAAAATATAAGCAATTATGTTAGGTGTCAGTAAGTGATTGACATGCTTGAATTTGATTTATTAGTTTCCACGTTGTTCATCAATATTTAAACTACATAATAGTTTACATCAGATCAAATCTACATACTTTGTCATCAAAACTTTGACTACATAAGCTTACTACCTCGACCTCTGCGATTCTTTCATCTCGTACTTTTGAAGTTTAGGTCTTGGCAAATGATAAAATGTACATCTGTATTGACATTCTTTCTTCCTTCAAATCGTTGGGGTACACATCCAACTTCTTAAGAACCTCATCTGCAGTAAGATATCTCTACCCCATTCGCCTCTAAAAAACTATCATGCCCCTTTCAGTATGCAAGAAAGCCTCTTGGGTTTTCAATAGTTATGACGGAGAGAGACGGAGTGGGTTGAGATATTTACAAGGAAAAAGCAAACTACGATTCCTGACTTAGTTATCGACTTGATACAGATGAAACCACCAGTGATGTTGCCATGTTGGAATTGTGGAACTAGGAGTTCAGGCAAACAGAACTGATAGTACCAAGGAGACATGTCTACAAAAATGTATTATTACCTCTGTTGTTTTTATCGACTAGGAAAGCATGTTCAGTGCCTTCAATAATTTCACGGTGTATTATCCTTTTCTATTGTGCATTAAAGTCTGAAATGAACGTGGGGACATACGTTGCCAGTAAAGAGGAACCTAACCCATATTCTTCAAAACTCCAGTCTGTTTATTCTATGTCCCGAGGCTCCCAGTTGGTCTGTGAGCTAGTTGTGGTATTAGGCGTCCAATGGCACTATTTTGGTTCTCTTCCCAGTCACCAAGTGAGAATATCAATAGTTCTTTCTTATGTAATTGAGATGGTATTTGAATTACTAGATATAGAAGGTGCAGCTTCTACGGCAATTTCCATTTGGTTGTGAAACAAGGAAATTTCAATGCAACCACATTATACCATCTCTTATCCTTTATATCAGACACTATCTTTTGAGAACATTAAATAACAGAGAACTGCAAGTAAGAAGCAAGAAGAGGAAAGTCTGGAATTCTGAAAGCTCAACTATAAAATTCCAAAATTATACCAGTTGAGTCCAAATTTAATTAAAAATAATCTCACCAGAGACAACTTGGCATTGTACCGGTGCCAATAGTTCCAAGTTCATAACGATCTTGTCAATGAATCAGTTACCCATTATTCACATTGAAACTAGCAGCTAACACAGAAAATAAAATCCATTCACATAAAACTTTGTTCTCACCGGAATCCTATCGGGGTATTTTTCCCTAATCCTAGCAGCCTCAGCACGCCTCTTCTCTGAAGATCATCCAAAACAACAGAGTCAAAAAAATCACTAACACCCACAATTTCTTTTCAGGAAAAATAATCATAACATAGCAGAAATTACAAAAGGCTAAAAAAAAAAAAATTTAAATCCAAAACGAACCAAGATCGTGCTCTTGCTTGAATGAGCTCTTAGCCATTTTCCTGTATCAAACAGTCAACGAAGCAGAATTATTGACTTAATTAACATCTTATCCACAATCAGAATGACCCAATTGCTTTACAAAACAATCAGCTACTTCTACTTCTTCTAACACAAAACTTCAAAGTAAGCATCTTCTAACCTAAACTGATACTACAAAACTAATCAAACCCACAAAGAACCTCTAATTTTTCTGCTTCTAAAACAACCTCATCAAGAAAATATTCAACAAAAAACTCTCAAAAACATAAAACAAAAAGAACCCAATTGATAAAGCATGAATCTTGAACTATTAGCAGTAAAATAAACATCAAAATTCAAAAAAAATTAATATAAAATGACGAGCCAAAGGAGTAAAGAACCAACCTTTTTTGTGAAAGAATGATCGTCAATAGAGAGAAAAAGATAAACAATGAAGGTTGAGTAAATGATGACTTTGCTTTTTGCTTTTGCTTTGTTTTAGGACTCTTTTTATGTATAAATAATCATTATCCAAAATTGATAAATTCTTTTTTATTTTAGTGTACATTATACGTGTTATTAGACGTGGGCTTAAAGGAAAAAAAAGTCTAATTAAATTGGAGATTATTTTTGGAGGGCAGAAAATATTCCCATATATATATATTATTTTGTATATATATGTATATATATTTATCTGATTTTGTTTGAAAAAATTACATATCATAGCATATTTTAAAAAATTATTTACGTATAATGGCTATAATTTTTAAAGTACAGCATGTGGCTTTTTTATTTAATTTAATATGTCATTTTTATTTTACTTTTATATTTGCAACCTAAACTACATTATCTCACTGGAATCTTCTGCAAGTCAAGTAAGTCAATTCTTGTATTTTATTTTTTTAAATTTTAATATAATTTTTGAAATTTGAAGTTACTTTTTATGATTTTACGAGTTATGAAATTCTATGATTCTCTTTTGAATTCAAATATGTAAGATTTTTGATATTATTTGATTCTTTGCGTATGTAGTCGTATTAAAGTATATATTAAATGAAAGAAATAAAAATGTATTTGCTTGTATTTATGATACAAATCAAATTCATATATTACATCATGATATTGATATTTTGTTATACACATACACACATTTAAGTTTTTTAAAATATGTATTCTTTTGTTGAGATAGGTATGTATTTCTTTTTATATATAAAATATTTATTTTAAAAAGGATATACAATCAAATACTAGCAATGTATGCATTCTTTTATTGAAACAAGTATTTTTTTTTTTTTTTGTAAAATATGTATTATTAACGGGGATATACGTTCAAATACATAACTACGTATATATTTTACACATACAAATTATTTTCAAATATTAAATCTAAAAAATACATAGTAGTAGTACACATAAATACATATGTATTTTTTCAGGAGAATACATATTGATGGACACATATTATTCGAATAAGTATATGAATACATATTACAGATAACATGTTTTGATTTTCATATAAATGGATTTTGTTTGTATTTGGTATGGTACAAATTATTCCTTTATTTTTTAAATGATAATTGTGTTTTTGAATTTTTTTAATTTTGGAATTAAATTATTTTGTTAAAAACTTACATCCAAATTTTTTATGAAATACACGTAAATAATTTTTTCAATTTCACAGTTGTTATGTCAATAAAGTTTTTGTCCTTTATTAGAATTCTATTATTAATTAAGTATAATAATTATCACTTGAGTGATATATGGTAACCGAAATTCCTGGTGGAAATCTAATTCTTAAATTATTCAAATTCTCAGATTTTATATTATATTTGATTAGATTTAGTAACGCTAAATACAAAATATAAAAAAATTATTATTATTTTATATAAATAATTAGAATTATGTCACTTAAACCTAATTTCTTTCAAATTGTTACCATTTTTAAAATTTCCCCTTTTTATTTCAGGTGAGGGACTATTTATGTTAATGTTTCTTTCTTTTTGCTTTCTATTCATTAAATTTCTAAGACTTGAATTAATGAGTTGCCAATAGTTATCTAATCTCCAAGTCAAATTAACCTTTGAGGTAATTTTTAATAATAATAAATTTACACGTCTAGATGCAATATATGCGACGAATTTTTCACATTTATAAAATGGCTTATCACTTTGATGATTGATTGAATCGGAGGCGAATATAAGTTTGTATAATATGGATGCATAAAAAAAATAAAAAATAAAAATATTTTAAGTGAGAATTGATTTCTAAATCTCAAGTAAATAACTAAACATTAAACCAAGTGCATCATTTATATGGCGCTTTTTATCGTGAGCAGCACGACAGATAATATTATACCCGATTTTATCATATCTTATAGCTGAAATAATAAAATAAAAAAAATATTATAGAGAAAGAGAAGGAGAGAAGTTAGCATTTATAACGTGGGATGTCTGATGAAGGAGAACCGCCACATTTATGGGGATAATTTCTCCTAATTTTTCTCCAAAACATAAAACTTTTCCGCTATAATATGGCAATATGTATCTCTTCTGTCTGAATCCTTTATAGACGTTGACATGTCACAGATATGTTTATAACGCTCGCTTGAATGTCTGATAGATAATAACGCCGTTAAAACTGCTTAGAAAAAGCCCGATTAGGAAAAAATCCTAGTGAAGGAAAAAAATTTTTTATATCTAATAATACGCATTATGGTGCCCTCATTAAAACCTTATAAGGAAAACCGGTAGGACAAAACCTCGTAAGAAAAAGAATGCAGCGCGTATTAACTCCCTGACAACATCCTTGAATCTTTGCATCCGTCTTTGCGCGTGCTGTGAAAGTTGCGGTTGGTAGAGATTTGGTGAATAAATGATACATTGTCACTTGAGCAGATACATTTGCACATTGATATCACCATTCTTTTGGAGCTTCGTGTGTGTAGAAAAACTTTGGCGGAATGGTGCTTCGTTTATCTCTTTTATGAATCCTCCCTTTAGTTGTGCTATGCGTACGGCATTATCTTCATACAAAAATTGTGGGTACTTTAATCACGGTTTAAACTTCAATTTTCTCATGAAGATGCATGTTATAGGACCTCATTCCCACATTCTCATTTTACTTCGCTGAATAGTATTATCTCGGCATGATTTGATGAATTAGGCTACGAGAGGCTGCTTTGTAGATCTCAAGATATTGCGATGCCTCCACGTATGAACACGTGGCCGAGTTTGAGATCGAGCTTTGTGGGTCGGATAAATGCCTAATATCGGCCTGCTTGACCAGATCGGGGCGCAATTATTAGAATAAAATAAGCCCATATCGATAGTCCCACTAGATACCACATTATGTATTTTTATCCCATTCCAATGCCTCTGTGGGAAGCGAAGGTATGCAACGCTGAGATTAGCAAAGAAAAGGCTATATCGGGCCTTGTAGTGTTAATAGAATGCATTGAATGCACCAATTGCACTAGATATAGTACTTAGGACCAAGAATTTCTTCATTCCTTTCCTGTGAGGTGAATGGATCCTTATTCATCAAGTGATGAAACCCTTAAGGTACTTAATGGGTGTGCGCCATCCATATAAAATTTTCAAACATTTTTAAATATGGCGGATTGATGAATAAAGACACCATTTTCAAATGCTCAATTTACAAACAAAGACATAATTTTGTCTTTCGAGGTCTTCAAATCTCAAATTCCTTAACTTTTAAATAATCGGTGCCTTTGAAGGCTACATTAGGTTCAATAGGGTTTATGTCATTTACATAAGCGACAAGTATGACAAACTTTCAGATGTTTTCTTTATAAAACACATGGGCAAATTTCATCATTTATATAACCTTGTAGATAAATATTCACGCGAAATGAGTTATGCCATATGCGTCAGTTGCTTCAAACCATACAAATGATCTTTTAATCTAGTGAATACATTTCACGAGACTTTGAATGATATGCTTTGGCCATTTAAATCCTTCGGGGATTTTTCATGCATATCTCATTATCAAGTGATCCATAAAGATAAAACATGCTTCACATCCGTCAAATGCATTTCAAGCCTCTCATGGGCAGAGTGAAACTAATAAAATAACGCAATGTTATTTCATCCATAACTGAGGTTAGTATGTCTCTTCATAGTCGACACTAGGTCTTTGTGCAAAATCCTTGTGCAACAAGGCGTGCTTTGTGCCTTTGTACTTCATTTTCTCATTTCTTTTGCATACAAAAAACCATTTATAGCCATGAGCTTAAATACATTAAGAGTGTTTGAGCTATAGGTCCAAAAGCACCGCTTGACAAGTGAATTCAATTGATTGAATTGCTTGCCATTTGGCCAATCATTTCTTTGTCGACGTTACGCAATGATTGAGGTTGAATCCTCACTATCTTGCATGATTTTGTTCTGACATTATATTCGGAGCATAATCCACCCATATTTTTGATCGATTAATTCGGCGTCACTTGAATTCATGGATAGTTCCTCATTTCTTGAGGTGCTTGGGCTGGGTGATTTATTCATGAATATCAAAATTCTTTCCGAGTCTTGAACTTCCATATGGTTCTATCGTAGTGTCATCTTGACCATTTATTTTCTTTTTCTAGGATTTGATCATAGAACCCGATAGTCTACCACGCTTTAGGCGGCTTTGGACTCGTTAGGCATGACCTTTAGTAGATGGTCCTTCGGGGACATCAATTCGAATAGGACATTCTGCGGGAATATATGACTTAGTAATTCTTTTAAAATCTGTAAATACGTGGCATTTGATTTGCAATTTTTTGCGGATGAATAATCTTTTGTACTTCTTGCTCACAAAGAAGCCGTGGGTAGTAAGGTGTGATGGATTTTACAAAATTTCTCTTTTGATTTCTAATTTTCTCCCCACTAATTTAGAAATTGTCACATGTCGATGTCTACCGTCGAGCAGTAAACATATCTCGAGTTAATGGTTCAAAGTAACAAATAATGGAGGAAGCGGCTTCAAACCCGAGCATAAATTTCTAACACTGCTTTGGGGACCAATTTTTGTGCGATGTGGTGGTTCTACGGGGCACATATCTGACACATTCAAAAATTCTCAGATAAGAAATATTAGGTTCTTGACCCGAAACCAATTATAACGGAGAAAAATTATGATAATTTGTCGATCTGAGACGAACAAGTATCTCAACATGCAGAATCGCATGACCCCGAAACGGAAGCGGGCGGCTAGTTTGCATAAGCAATGGCCTTACTATCAATTGCAGATGTTTAATTAGTGACCGGCAAAATACATTTAGTGTGAACATGAGCTCACAGGATCTTCAAGCTTTTATCCCAATTGGTAAGCAATAATCATTAAATGCTTGGGATGAAAACTCTGCGAGCGTACTCCAAATGAATGGACTTAATTTGATTATCGAAATTATTGCCCATAATCGTATTATTTGTGCCAATAATTTTGCAAGCGCTGGAGTTGCGAGATGACAGTAAAACTCACTTGAGACCATCCCAGAAGGAAATCCCTATTAAGTTATGAGGTATTTTAGCGACCAGCTAGGTGGGTGGATAGGTCCACGGATATCCTGTGCCATGCGTTCGAGAGTGCGGGGGACTCAATTTCAACTTTTGTTGGTGATGGTCTCATGATGCTTGCGCCGATAGCAGGCACTTTCTGAAATTCACACGTTTGAAAGAATCTTCCAAGTTCTTTAATGGATGCCCATTTGAATTTTCTATAATTCGTCTAAATCATTATAGATCCGGGACGTTCCAGGACGATCATGCCAAAGTACAAAAGTATTGGAATTAGTAAATTTACGGTTTACTATAGAATGTGCCTCAATTGCACTAATCTTTGTCCAATACAAGCCATAAGATAAAGCAGGGAACTTTGTTGTCTTGATGCATTCAAGTGTTCTTATATGTTAAATAAGCATATCTCGTACCAAATTTTATTTGGGAGTTTTAAATACTCATAACCAACGATTTAAATTTATAATTGGGAGGCGCTCTAAATTTTCTTCTTAAAGCGTATATGAATCAGCACTATCAACATGATTTTATAATTTGGAACTATGCTCTTAATTTAATAATTCGAGCAACAACCTTGCAAAAATCAATTGAAAGTTGATCTCGAGACACATGTGACCATTCCATAGATCGTCTATTGTAACGGTTCACATAGTAGGTGAATGGGCCCATATTCACCTTTTTATAAGTTCCAAAATTTCGCGGAATATAATTCAATCTTAGGTGATCGAAAGTCATTACATCACGAGAACAAACGGCACGAGAATTCTTGAAGAATCTTTTTATTTAATACCAACATATAGCCTCATGAATTCTCAATTATTTTTGCATCACATTTGAGTAGGATGGCCAAGCGGATTTATGCCAGCTTATTTGGTAAACTTCTAGTTTACTTTCGTATGTGATTTCATCCATAATACCCATGTACTCTGAATAAAAAGAACGGCGGAGTAAACTTTTACATAAATATTTTATAACCCTATTCAATTGTAGTAGCATGAAGATATTAGATCTTCAGCAATTTATAGTCTCATTTTTTCAATGTCATGAAACTTGTAAGTTATTTTGAAACTCTTCTGGCAAATTTCATTCCTTGGGTAGTAATACATTAGCTCTTTGGAGCTCACCGATTAATTTTGTATCTTCCTGCATATTCGTCGTATCGGCATCATTTATAGTTTCTCCACATAGTTTCAACTTAGAAGCAATTTTGAATGTTGATGAGAGATACTCGTAGACGGACTTATAGTCTTGATGGATCTAATCATATCGTGCCTTTGGGTGGATGACCACCCCGAGGTGGCCATACCTTTCTTTTAGGCTATTCCACAAAACAAGTGGATCCTTAATCGTGAGATATTCAATTTTAAGAATTTCGTCAAGATGATGGCGTAAGAATATCATAGCCTTAGCACGATATTGATTTGATGCTTTGTTTTCACTTTAATGGTACTGCACAGACATTGCATCATATGGATTTCGGCATGCAACACCCGTGAAAAGTAGTTCTTTTTAGAACTTTGAAGGCGACGAAATCAAAGTTTAAACAGGTTGGCCATATTAAAGAAAAGAGAAAAATAATATCTCGTCTTAATTTTGAGACGGTAGAGTGATAAACATAATATCTGAAAGGAATGTCTCACTCATATTGGTTTAAGTAATACATCTTTGAAAAAAGAAGTACAATTTTCTTCTTATCGAATCTTTCAAAGTGAGTCTTCGTCCAGGAGGCTGATGTGATAGCGTCAATTGCAAATATAAAACAAGAATATTGTAGAGAAAGAGAGAGGCAGAGAAGTTAGCACATTTACTGTGATGCTGGGATGAAATACGTGAAGGAAGCACCTCTTGTTATAGGGATAATTTCTCTAATTTCTCAAAACATAGGCTTAGCTATAATATAAGCATGTATCTCTTCTGTGCAAATACGCTTTATAGGCATTGTTTATAATACAAATATGACATAACAATATATAAAATATTCAATTTTATAAAAAAAAAAAATAGGTCACGTGCGTCAAAATTAAGCAATAAATTCACCCCTAATTCAAATGTGTTGGTAGAAGAATTTTTAGATTGAAATTAGTTTTAAGAAGAAGAAAAAGGGCATGAAGTGAAGGATGAATGTATATATACATATTGAATATTATAAATAATTAATAACAATTCATATTTATAGTATTTCTTTATAAAATATAGAAAATTGATATATGACATAAAAAGAAAGAATTAATATTTATTGATTAAATTGTTTATTTTTATAGTTTAATAATTTTTAAAAAATTGATAAATTGTGTTATTGCGTGTCAATACATTTGATTATTCAAAAAGTTCATCTAAATGTTTCAATTTTGAAGCTTCTATACTTGTTTTATTATTTTATATTCAAGTAATAGAGTAATTTGGAACAAAAAAATGCAAATGGAAGAAAACACTTGAACAATTTGGTAAATGTATTTATAAAGTTTATGTATCGTACCCATAGTAGTTTCTGGTATATGTAATATAATAATTATTAGATTGTTTAATAGTTTTATATAATAGCATTATTGTTTTGGTCGGCAAGTACTTAACAAAGAATTCTGATGAACTTTTCATATGATTGAGTTATTTATTTTTGAGTGATTTCTTTGTTAATTAAATCCTAGTGTTCGACCTTTTCTCCCCAATCAATTTTTTTTTTCAATTATTGGTTTTATTTTATTTTTTTTGAATTATTTATTTATTTTTGAAGATGAATGATTGTGATAGATTCATTAACTAGAAATTTGATGAGGCTTTTAAATACAAGGACCACTTTGAAATATGTAGACAAAAAAAAACGACGTGTCCTATAGAACAAAGAGGATATACGCTACTAATACAGATGGTGGAGTGTCGCTCTCAAAAATAAATTTTTATAATGTGTAGAATTTAGAATTTAATTAAATTTGCAATATAAATAAATAATTTTAAAAAAAAATGGATATACCTTTAGAATCCTCCAAGTGTGCTAACTTTGTCTTCTTTCATCTTTTTACTTTGCTTTACAGGTGATGTGTTGGATTTACACCACCGTGTACAGTGGGGTACTTGTGTGAAATATTATTTATTTATCTTTAATTAATTAAAAGTTTCAGTAAGGTGGATTAGTCGGTGCGACAATATCATATTATGTAAGGAAGATTGGAGATTAATTTTATATTTAGTAGGCTTTACTAAACTGCTTCCTCTGAGCTTATCTGCACTACTGTTGATAAACAAATGTAGCCACAAAGACATGGATAGTGTTTGCCTAGATGGGCTAATGGGCTGGTTTATGCAAATATCTCATCTTATTAATTAGTTTGTTCATCATTTCTTGATGATTTAGATACTATGGGTGTATTCGGTATGGAAAATATTTTTAAAATTTTCGCTCAGTTAATTTTTTAACAAATGATTTTTTTTTATAAATGAGGAAAATGAAGCCGTGAAAATCTATTTGATATATTTTAAAACCATCATTTCATATTATATCTATTATATTAAGCATTGATAGGGGTCGATTTTATATCCCTTCTTTATGTATTTAATTTTCAAATTTTAATATATTCTAAATAATAAAGATAATTAAAACCCTAAACTCTAAAAAAATTTGAAATTAAAAAATTAAAAAAGGAAATAATGATGTGATTATTTAAAAGTTGAAAATTTTAAAAAATTAATATTTAAATTTATAAAATTAAAAAATATCAACATCTTGATAAAAAAAAAAAACATTATAAATTAAGAAAACAATCATCCTCTCCCACTAAAGAGGAGACTTTGACTATATGAGTTTTCATTTTGTCACTATCTAATTCAAGATAGTATACATAAGTATGTAGCACAATTATATCATATAAACTTCGACTTGCTAGTTACTTTTAATATTATATTTAGCAAAAATTAAAGTAAATTTATATAAACTTCAAATCAAATATCAAACATCGCGATAAAAAAAAAACATTATAAATTAAGAAAACAATCATCCTCTCCCACTAAGAGGAGACTTTGACTATATGAGTTTTCATTTGTCACTATCTAATTCAAGATAGGTATATATAGTATGTACTTAATTATATCATATAAACTTCGACTTGCTAGTTACTTTTAATATTATATTTAGCAAAAATTAAAGAATTGTTGATTATTATTGTGGTTGAGGACTTAGCTGTGACACCACTATGGATGGTTGTACGACTTTGATTGATCAATTAATCATGGAACTAATCCACCGTTTATATGTTACGTGTTGAATTAATGTTGAGTTCGCGTGAATTCACTACGTATATTTTTTATCTGCTATTATCGTATG
>JACEIK010000781.1:0-7500 GCA_018107945.1 Datura stramonium
GGGTTCAAATACCCATGGATTCGCTGTTTGCTTACTGGCTTCATATAATTCAGAAAACACTAGTTTTCTCGAAGCTTCTTGTTCATATCTCTCATCAAAAAGTGCTATTTGATAATGTCTGTCTAGCAGACTCCCTGCTAACCTTAGTGAACATTCAAATATCTGTCCTACATTTATTCGTGAAGGTAATCCTAATGGGTTAAAGACCATATCAACGGATTTTCCATCTTGTAAATAAGGCATATCTTGTCTAGGCAAAATTTTGGAAATGATACCTTTATTTCCATGTCTTCCAGCTACTTTATCGCCTACATTGATTTCACGTTTCTATGAAATATATACACGAATATTTTCGGGATTATAACTAGAACCACCCCTTTTCTGGATCCACCTCACATCAATAAGTCGACCCCTGCCACCTATAGGTAATTTTAGACAAGTTGCTTTTGAAGTAGATACCTTAATACCAAGTATAGCTCGTAACAATCTATCTTCCAGGGCATACGACGATTCTTTCACGACCTGGGGTGTTAATTTACCTACTAAAATATCACTCGTCTCTACCAAAGATCCCAGCATCACAATTCCATTTTTATCTAAATTGCGGAGTAAATGGGCTTCTAAATGTGGTATTTCATTAGTTACTTTTTTAGGGCCTTGGCTTGTCACATGAGTCTGAATTTCATATTTCCGTATGTGAAAAGAAGTATAAATATCTTCATATACCAAACGCTCTCTAATAAGTACTGCATCTTCAGAATTGTAACCTTCCCATGACATATAAGCTACTAATACGTTTTTCCCCAAAGCAAGTTCGCCACCAACCATAGCAGCACCATCCGCTAAAATTTGTCCTTTTTAATGCATTTACCCCGAGGAACCTGGAGTTTTTGATGCATACAAGTATTTTTGTTAGAACATTGATATATAACTAATGGAATTCTTAGAATATCTCCATTACCTGCTAAAAGAATCTTGTAAGTATTGGTATAAACGACCCTTCCCTCGCGTTCGGCTATAGCAAGAGCCCCCGAATCTAGAGCTGCTTGTCATTCCCACCCAGTTCCAACAATCCATTTCTCGAAGCGAGAAAGAGGAACCGCTTGACGTTGCATATTAGAACTCATTAAAGCTTGATTCGCATCATTATGTTCGATAAACGGAATGAGGGAAGATCCAATAGAAAAATATTGAAAAGGAAAAATACTTCGAAGATGAACCTGTTCCCATGCAAAAGTCAAGAATTCTTGACGGTATCGAGCTGGAACAACCTGTTCTTCCTGAATATCCCGATTTAAGGCTAAAGAATTTTCTGCTGCTACCATATAGTATTCATCTCTACCTGGTGATAAATAAAGCGTCCGTACCCCGGTTGACCTCTCAGAAATTTCATAAAAAGGGCTTTCTAGAGATCCCCAATGACCAATCCTCGCATGAATTGTTAAGGATCCAATAAGTCCAACATTGATTCCTTCAGATGTGTCAATTAGGCAAATACGTCCATAGTGACTAGGATGGATATCTCGTATCCGAAAACTAGCAGTGCGACCTGTCAGTCCTCCAGGGCCCAAATAACTTAATTTTCTCCTATGAACTATTTGTGTCAATGGATTAGTTCGATCCAAAACTTGAGATAATGGGTGTAAACCGAAAAAGGATTCATAAGTAGTTGTTAATGTAGTTGAGGTCACCAAATTCTGAGGTGCCGCTATCAATTTATGCCAAATTGCTCCACATATAGTCCCCCGAACCACATTTTCTAAACGAACCAGAGCCAATCCGAATTGATCTTGTAAAAGATCTTCTACAGAACGAATACTCTTATTTTTCAAATGATTGATGACGTCAAGTGCACCCATTCCAAATTTCAGCCCAATCAAATGATCGGCGGCTTCCAATATATCTCGTGGTAACAAAAATGTATTGTTCTGGGGTATATCAAGGTTCAGTCTTCGGTTCATATTTCGTCGACCAAGCTTTCCTAATTCACATCTTTGTTGAAAGAATTTCTTTTGTAATTCCTTACATAAGGATTCAGAAAATACCGGATCTCCACGTACACAAGCAAATTGTTGATAAAACTCCAAAATGGCATTTTCTTTTGACCCAATTTTTTTCTCTCCTTATCACTCAGAAAAGACAAAAAAATTTTAGGATAGCAAACATTCTCTAGAATTTCTCTTAGATTCAAACCCATAGCTGATGATAGAACTAGAATAGATATTTTTTGTTTCCTACTTACACGAGCCCATATCCTTTCTTTTCTATCAATATCTAATTCTGATCTTCCTCCCCAATCTGATATTATGGTGCTGGTATAGACCAAAATTCGGTAATGGTCCAATTCTGATCGATAATAAATACCAGACTTTTCAATATTTGATTGATCACAATCCTATATATTCCATTGACTATAGAAGTTCCCAGGGAATTCATTAGAGGAATGTTTCCAATAAAAATTGTTTGTTCTTGCATATCCCTATTGTTTTTCCAAATTAATCCCGCGGATACATATAATTCAGAAGAATATGTGAGTGATTCATATACAACATCTCTTTCTTTTATCAAGGGTTCGACCAATTGATATGTTTCCACAAATAATTGAAATTCAGTTTCTTGATTTGTATCTTCAATTTTTGGAAACTTATAAAGTTCTTCCGTCAAACCTTGATCAATGAACCCACAAAATCCTTCAAATTATATCTGATTAAATCCAGGTATTGTAGATATTCCCTCATTTCCATCCCGAGCATTTTTAATTTCCCATTTATCAAAAAATACCACTACTGGTTTATTCTTCATCTAGTTAGATAGATTAGATAAATGATCTAGCAATGATGGCATTTCTATTTTGTTTACCGAATAACATGAAATTTTGCCCAACTCCATATCTGGAATGTATGAAATACGTATGAACGGAGGAAGAAAGAGAATTTTCTACTTAAATTGAATTGGAATTTATTGGAATTTTCAACAGATACAAATGGAAAGAAATTGATAAACATCCCCTAGAAACAGACCTGCTACTTAGACTTAGTAATTCAGTTATAGGATTTCGTATAGAATATCAAAACAAAAATGATTCCATTTCTACCATTATTATGATAATACATATTCCAACCTGCTTGAATACCAGAAAATAAATGGATTGGACATTTGATCTTTTCGCTGAGATAAAGGCATAAAAATCAGAAAGAATATATAGAATTAGAATCGGTTTTTTGGCATTAAGAGCCCTTTTATGTTATGGATTTCGTTGGTCAAAAAATGATTCGCAGAGAAGAGAGACTTTGTTTACGGATTTTTGAGTAGAATACGATTGTAAAATGTATAAGAAAAGAAGGTTTGTATGGCTTAAACACGTGTGGAGATATCTATAATATCCGTCTTTCTTCTCTTTTATTGTTTTATTGTCGTTCTATGTTCTATTCGAGACAGCACAGGTTGTGCTCTACGAAACAGAATTGAAATTTTCTATTCAAAATGAAAATTGAAGTATGATACTTTTCTGATATCTGATAATTCTATATCGGGAGTTATATAAAATAATATATATCCGTCGCAATTTCTCTTGGGGGGTTTACATATACTCATAATTGTTGTTATAATTAATAATTAAAATTGAGAAGGATTTTTGATTGAAAAAATCCATACTGATTAGTTATATATCAAGTTGTGTTTTCTTATGTATTAGGAAAACAAAATTTGGAAATTCAAATCCCAGAATCATTCATGCATTCTAAGTCAATAGTTAATGGTTCCTATTTTTCATAAAGTTGAATTTTGGATTTTGCATTTGAATCCACATTTGATTTTTCAATAGAAAGGTAAGAGAAAGTTTTGAACGTATGAATTTTTGAGATAGACTCAATCGAAATTGAAAGAATGAATCAAACCCAATCAAAAAGGAAGAAGGATTAGGATTTCCTTGACTTTTAGGAAAAAGTCAGGAAAACAGAACTCAAGTTACCAGTACAATAAAAAGCAGTTCAGTAATCCGGGAAAGTTTTCATCTATTTTGTATTTGTAGCATTTTGGCGACATGGCCGAGTGGTAAGGCAGAGGACTGCAAATCCTTTTTCCCCAGTTCAAATCCGGGTGTCGCCTGATCAACAAAAAACTAGAAATCTCTTCTTTCTTCATTGATATATCTCGCCGAATGATTCCCCAGCAGAAGCAGAGAAAGCAGGCTATGTTGATACTTGTTTGATTTTAAACATCTGGTCTGGGGGGTTTTTCTAAAGTATGAATATCCTTGCATTGCATATTTAGGCTTAGGCTTCAAGGAAATATTCGAATGCTAGAGGGGCTATCAAGACTTCACAGTACCTTCTACTACAAATCAAAATTTTAGATTATTAATGCATTGTATAATGACTGGACCTTGGATTAGATTGGAGAGCCCATTAGAAATCTAAATAGTTATGAGAGGGCGGAAAGATACTTTATTATATACAGAACTCACAAAAAATCTCTGAGTGCTCAAGCATCCAATCAATTGAAATGAGGGTCAACAAAAAAAAGAATAGGACCTATTATTCCTACATGTTCCATTAGTAACATTCCCTTGAGATGTTACTGCGGATTTTGCTTGTGTTTAATCTTTCCCGATTAGAAATCATATAGGAATTTCTTCTAAAATGAGCGAATTTATTGGATTGGTTTATTAATGATCTTCGTTCTTTTTGACTCTGTGCCATTGATTCCACTATTATTAGTGAGGAATAATGGAGCAATTCCTTTATATTTATAGAGATAGGGGACATAATTCATATGGATATAGTAAGTCTTGCTTGGGCTGCTTTAATGGTAGTCTTTACTTTTTCCCTTTCCTCAGCATTGACAGGGGAAGGAGTGGACTCTAGGGTCCTACTAATTGAGTTAAGGAAACCAAACTGTATCAATAGCAATTGCTTTCTAGATCGTTCTGCAACACGTTTTGAACAAAATAAAAATATCTTCATTTTTAAATTCCATTGGACTCTACTGGAGTAAGGTATTATAGGGAATCATCCTCTTTCAATCAGAGAGCTATTTCAACGATTCCCATATTTGCGGTTCAGAAGAGGACCGGAAATTTATTCGAACCTAATTCTTCCTAAATTTTCTATTCCAATCAACGGCCTCTTATCTTACTAGGTATTTGAGGGCCGGACCCTTTTTTTTTTATTTGTTTCTCTCTTTACTGTTCAAAGAAGAAGTGGTTTTGTTAAGTGTATACGCACCTTGTATGACAGAAAGGATATAAACATAGTGGTTGTCTAACGAGATACTATGCAGAATAAGATCGTCAGGTGAGTCACATATTGCGCATTTTACCGCTTTCCAATTTTTGAAGTGGATTTAAGACATCGACTTATTTCCTTATCGTGGTTCAGGCGTTAAAAATCAGTGAGGTTTACTCTTCCTTTTCGATGCCAGTGGAACTACCGTCAATGGTTTACTCAATTACTTCTGCTTGGGGATGTTCAAAAAAACAAGATTACTACGTGATTTTTGAATAGGCCTATAATATCTATCGCTTTTCCTTCATTGATTTGATTCTTTCAATAGATACCGAGATTCATAATTGGAAATCAAAAATATAGTAATTCAAACTATAAGACATATAGAGTAATTCAGATTGATCAGAACAAATAGATATAGCAAATAAATGGAATTGGATGCTATGGCATTACATATATGGAATTGATATTCACATATATCAAGATAATATTGTAGATTGATCTATAGATCCATATCAAATGCAGCCTCTATCTTTATTTTATTAGGGCATTTATAACTACAATCTAACTAATAAATAGTATGGTAGAAAGAAATAGATGAATCTTTCTACCATACTATCTATTAGAATACTGCCGATTCTAGTCCACTCATTTCATTTAAGACATGAAATTGGAATCTTTTTCATTTTATTTCGTCAATTTTATTAAGAACTCCAGATGTCAAGTTTCATTCAAATTAGTTAATAATTAATCGTTTTGACTGACTGTTTTACGTAAATGATAAGTAGAAAAGCGGTAGGAACTAGAATAAATAGTGCAGTAGCAATAAATGCAAGAATATTTACTTCCATAATCTCATCGGTTTTTACTTCGCAATAACTCAAGATTTAATCCCATAGAGATGATAAATCTTTGGCCTGTAAATTCAATGAATGAATATTACCTCTCGATGATCTTGAATTCGGATCAATATCATGAATAACAATATCTGAATTATCAAATCAATTCATCGTCGAGAATTGAATAGTATAACATAGGAAGTTCTTTTATCCATACCGCCCCAAACTCAGTTCTGACCCAATCCAAAATTCCTTTATTTATTTATCATTATCATTTTTTATCATCTGTTCTTTTTTTCTCTCTAATCTATCTAGTTCCTTCTTGTACAATCATCTGATGAAGTCTCATCAAATAGCTCTTCCACTTCCAGTGGTCACATAGTTACAACCAAACAATAAAAGCTAAATGGAAAAAGAAAAGAGTTTCGTTCCTAAACCCTTTTGACTTGGAAGACAAAGAAGTGCTGATAAAGAATGAGATCGTATAAAATGAATATTCATCAAATTTACTATTTTCCGATTTGTTCTTTCGTCGATGGGGCCTTAAAAAGGTAAAATCGGAAAAATGATTCATTCCCCATTCTAAGAGGAGTGGATCTTTGGTTGATCTGTCCTTCCCCCTCCTTTCTTCGTAGATTATTAGCCCCGGACACCTATACCAAAAGCTCAGTGTGCAATTTGCCTGAAATCCATTTTTCCCCTTCAAACTAGTAAGTGAGATTCCATGAAATCCGTAGCCAGAAAAATAAATTGTTTTTTTTTGTTTTTCTGAGTTTTTCTTATATTCAATTTTGTATTGGACAAAGGAATTCCCTTTGTGTACTGCACGCCTCAAAAAGGTATAGTACTCGATTATATTACATGCATCGGGGACAATCGAAAAAAGCCAGCATTTCTTGGAATACTGACTATAATGCTACCAATAATTGTACTAATCCAACCGCATATGTCTTTCTCCGACCAAGGAAAGAAAAAAAGAAACTAAGGATTTCCCCTTGGCTTTGACAATGAAATTCTGCCCCCGGTCCCCTTCATAAAAAGGGAGAGATTTATTGATATATTTATTGGATCCGTCAGGACTGACGGGGCTCGAACCCACAGCTTCCGCCTTGACGGGGGCGGTGCTCTGACCAATTGAACTACAATCCCATGGAAATACGGGATCTAGCAGAAAATTTATTTTTTATCTCCGGATCGGTATTTCTGAAGTACAAAGAGGTTATATCATCTACATGGCGGATTGGCGAATTATTGGGCCGAGCTGGTTGAACCAGCGTAGACATATTGCCAGCAATTTACAGTCCGTCCCCATTAACCGCTCGGGCATCGACCCAGGAAGAATCAATTTTAGACTTATTGGTAATCCATGATCAACTTCCTTTCGTAGTACCCTACCCCAGAAATTCAGATCCCCGCTGCCTCCTTGAAAGAGAGAT
>JACEIK010000781.1:17500-47500 GCA_018107945.1 Datura stramonium
GCCGCTGACGTTTGTTAGGATCTCATATAGGCCTTTATGGCCCTGACCTGTAAATGGCCCTTTATGAGCTTCTAAAATATCTTTTAGTCCATGACCAATACCCCAGTTGGTCCTATACATGTGACCCGCTATCAGGAAAGAATTGCAATAGCTAAATGGTGATGGGCAATATCAGTCAGCCACAGACCCCAGTTACTGGATCTAATCCTCCACGAAAAGTAAGAAAGTCCGCATATTTTGACCAATTCAAGGTGAAAAATGGGGTTGCTCCCTCGGCAAGCGGGTTAAAGTTGAGCCAAAAGATCTCTCGATTCAAGATAAATTCATGAGGAAGTGGTATCTCTTTAGGATCTACTCAGCATTTAGAAATTGGTTAATCAGTAAAGATACATGTACTTGATGCCGCAAGAGAGAGACCCAAGTCCTAGTAGCCCTGCCAAATGGTGATTCAGCATAGATTCTACATCTTGAAACCAAGCCAATTTTGGCGCAACTTTGTGATAATGAAACCAACCGGCAAAAAGCATTAACGCTGCAAAGACCAATGCCCCAATTGCTGTACAATAGGTTGTAATTCACTAGTTATTCCAGATGCTCGCCAAATCTGAAAAAAACCAGAGGTTAACATTTGGATTCCTCGAAACCCCCGCCTACGTCACCATTTAATATTTCTTGGCCCACGTATTGGCCAAACCACTGGGCACTAGGCCCAATGTGAGTTGGATCATAGCCACGCTTCATAATTAGAAAAACGAGCACCGTGGAAATACGTGCCGCTCAGCCAAAGAAAGATGATGGAGAGAGTTGACCGAAATGTGCACTAAATACTTTTCGAGAGATCTCCAAATCACTGTTGTAGCTATCGAATCGTGAGCATCAGCATGTAGGTTCCAGATCAAGTGGTAGTATCAGGCCCTTTAGATTGTTCTTGAGAAGCTGTCTGGCCCATTCCTCGAAAGAAGTTTTTACGGATCCCTATCTGCAAAATTTTACTTCTGGTTCCCGGCGAACGAATAATCATTGATGCCTCCTCTTTCCGGACAGGCATACAAAGAGACCCGCCAACAGTCAAATAATTAGTGAACCTTAGAGATAGAGAGAGATTTCTATAATTAGTTCGTTTCTCTTCGATTTTTCTATCTCCATCCCCTATCGATTTTCTTTAGTTATTTACTAGAGCAATTATGATCTGGAAGTCGATCCGGGGCAAGTGTTCGGATCTATTATGACATAGACTTGAGGCGCTCAACGGACCTTTTAACCTTTTAAAACCTTTTTGGACTTTGGATTGATCAAAACGACTTTTTTATTACGCAACCCTATAGTGTATATTCATAGAAGTTATTAGATGGAGCTCTTTAATTTTTACCTAGAAGATTTTAATTACTCTATTCCAAATCACGCGAGTAGCCATTAGACATTACTAAGAGACATCCCCGGTATATATATTTAGTGATTCGAGCTTTTCTTTATTAGTTTTTAATAATAAGAATTTTGTTTAATTTAATATATAAATATAATAAAAAAAGTCTATTTTATGCTCTATCTGTATTATCCTTTTTTATTCTAAAAAATTGCAGATGAAATAGAAGTGAAATAGAAGGCTTAGAAGGAGATAATGAAATTATGTGATTGGGTCTTCCAAAAGCAAAGGAATGATCCGTTTTTAGTTAACTGATCTGATCAGTCAACAAACAATTAATTATAACAAAATATCTAAATTCTAATAAAATAATAGACTAAGATTCTATTCTAATAAAGGATATTAAATAAGCAGGGTCTTCTTTTATTCGAAACGTCTCGTGATCTTCAACCAATTATGCGCTTCAATATAATTACCGGGAATAAGCGCTATAGCCTGTTTCCAATACTCAGCGGCTTGATCGAACCAAGCCTCTGCAATTTCAGAATATCTCCCTGTTGAATGGCCTGTTCTCCCCGGCCGGAATAGGTAGTTCAATTCCTTCCCATAGAACCGTACTTGAGAATTTCTTACCTCATACGGCTCAGCAGTTAATTCTTTTGGTGTCCCATTTTGATCTATACCATATCTAAGAAAATCTACTAAGATTTCTCATGGATCCTATCAGTTTAGGGTTAACCAAAAAAGAAAAATAGGTTAATACAAGGGTTTCAAACTGAAATTTGAATGAATAATCCATTTTGTTAGTTTTATCTTTTTTTCCCACCTTCAGAAGAATAAGCATAGGCATTTCTACTAGTGTTCGAATTTTATGAAAGGTAACTATCTCGGTTTCATAGATAAATTTATATAGAATCTTTGAAAAAGACTTTCTTTCATAAGAAGAAAATACTTACTATCTTTGGGATGATCCCCTACACCGCTGCTCACGACTTTAGTGGATCGACTCTGTACATAAGTTAATTCCTAATTTTTATCTCACATGATGAGATAAGTACTTGCCGGTATTATTGTATCGTCCCAAAACCTCGCTAATTGATCTTTACGGTGCTTCCTCTATCTCTATCAATTAAAGCCTTATATCCTATCCATAGAAAAAGTTGCTAGGCATTTTTATTTTTCCTATTTTTGCCTTTTATGAAGTTTCTTTCTTTGCTACAGCTGATAAAAATCGTTGTTTTAGACGATGCATATGTAGAAAGCCTATTTGGTTCTCGTAGTTACTTTACTAGATTTTTCTTTTTTTCTTTCTATAGTGGTGATAGTCGCACGTAATGACAGATCACGGCCATGTATTATTAAAGCTTGTGGTAAGAATGGGTTTCGTTCTAGTGCTCGACAATAATATTCCAAAGCTTTTGTATGCTCTCCATTACTTGTGTGGATAAGCCCTATATTATATAGAGTATATAACTTCGATCATAGGGATCAATTTCTAGTCGAATAGCTTCATAATAATTCTGCAAAGCTACGTAATTTCTCTTCGGATTGAGCCGACATCCGTTACGGTCGTCATTCAATTGAAAGAATCTCCGTTCCAGAACCGTACGTGAGATTTTCACCTCATACGGCTCCTCCCTTATGTGCATAATGAGAATATTACATAGAATCAAAAAAGATTCAACGATAAAATATTCTCATTATGAACTCCAGCAGAGACTAGTGTTTTTACAAGAAATCTCTAGCCAACCTTCCTGCAAGAGATTCTTTCTTAACATCAAGCCTAGTAGGACTAGATAGAAATGATAAGATAACTCCAACAATTTCTTTGTTTTAACGCCTCCTAATTTCCAGGAGTGGTCACTTCAGCCTTCGATGGTTATACGGGTATCCAAAGGACGAACGAGATGGATGTTTGTTGTCCAACCATTCTTTTAGTCCCAAGCCCGCTAAGGAAAGGGCTGACTTAGAACAAAGTTTTCGTGTTGTTGATTCCTAGGTGTAGCGCTTCTTCCCTTATGCTGCCTATTAGGGCTAGTAAGAGTAGGATTGACCGTAATACAGAACCTCTGAAGTAACCTTTCGCTTAATACTAGAATCGAAAATTGAAACATAGCATCTGAGGTTGCATTAATCGAGGATACGACAGAAGAATTGTTCTATTTCCAAACTTCACCTTCAAAAAGCGTAGATTTTTTTTTCACAAATTTTCTCGAATCACGTGTTTTTCTCCTCGTCAGACTGAGAGAAATGAATAATATATGAAATAAAAAAAAAGAATCAAATCGCACCATCTCTGTAATAGGTAAATGCCTCTTTTTCTCCTGAAGTTGTCGGAATTACTCGTAATAAGATATTGGCTACAATTGAAAAGGTCTGATCAATAAAATTTCCATTTATCCGTGATCTAGGCATAGGTAGCAATCCATTCTAGAATTCTTCTCATTACCTCTCGTGGGACAAAGATCCCACAAAGAAAAGAATTATATATTACGAAATAACATAAAAACTTCTTTTTTTTAAGAAAAAAACAAAAGATATGAATCCTCTATTCCAATTGTTCCTTTTTGACAGGAATCGAGAAGAAATAGAAATATTTAAGGTGATTGACTTTCATACTTTCATACTAATGTAGTTAGTATAGGAACTATTCCAATTTCAGTGAAGTTACAAATTAGAAGGTAACTCGAGAATTTTGATTGAATCATGATACAAATTACAAAGAAGAAAAAGGATCGAATAATCATTCTATGATGAAAATAGACTAACTGCCAATTTTGTGTACATAACGGGTATACACTAGAAAATCAAATCTAAATTTTTTATGAATTTCTATAAAGGAATTTGAAAAATTTTCAGTTAAAATAGTTGGTCATTACCTATCAATAATGGAATATAGTTATGACTGACTCGCTATTCACTCGGTTTTGGGGTCCATAATCATTATGTAGGAGAGATGGCGAGTGGTTCAAGGCGTAGCATTGGAATTTCACTATGTAGGCTTTTGTTTACCGGGGTTCGAATCCCTCTCTTTCCGTACCTTCGCTTAATTCACCAATTTTACTAACAACAAGGACTCAAATAGCAATGGATACCATTATTCCAACAGTATTCCAACAGCTAGACCCTTCTTTGATCTAAAGATATAGATTCTCAATTCCTAATTGCTGTGACGCGTAAAATAGAATACTAAAAAATAATCATAATCAAAATACTGGAAAGAAAGAAGAAAATTTTTCGAACCCTTGGTTTAGTCTGAGGTTTAAGTCTGACGAGAATAATATTCTACGACTAGCAATTCATTTATTTTCAAACCGACCCATTTACTATCTATTATTTGATTAACTAATCCTTTATATTGGAATGGGTGAAGGGTCAAATGATTTGGTAATTCCTCATGAGGATGAATCGAGAGAAATTTGAATCAGAGCTCTGGATTTTTGTTCATCCTTTGCCGTAATAATATCTCGGGGTTTGTAGCGATAACTCGGTATATCACTATACGATACATTAACTAAAATATGGCGATGGTTAACTAATTGACGGGCTGCGGGAATAGTTGAAGCCATACCCAATCGAAAAAGGATGTTATCAAAACGCATTTCCGATAATTTAGTAAAACTTGACCTGTTGACCCCTTGGTTTTTCTGGCGATACGAACGTATTTAAGTAATTGTCGTTCTGTAAGACCATAATGAAAACGCAATTTTGTTTTTCTTCTAGACGAATACGATATTGAGATTTTTCCCGGAACGCGATTGGTTTCTAAGATCACTTCCGGTCCTGGAACTTTTTATTAGTTAAGTACAGTAAAACTGAGCGGCGTATTTTTTTAAAACGAGGTCCTCGGTAACGCGACATAAAGACTCCTTATTCTTATTTCTTATTTTAGTATTTCAATTAATTCTTAATTTCTATTTATTTTATTTTTTAGTGAATTTTTATTTTACAGAATAAACCTAAACTAAAACTAAACTGAACTAAATGAAGCGAAGTTTACTGAAATAATTATTACTTGTACTATTACTATAAATACTATAAAGAAAATACTATAGAAGAATGGGATGGTGGATAAATATACAGAACCCCTTCTATTATATATAATCCTTTCTAATGACATAATTGGAAGTTCCTATAATAAATTGATAGCTTTTGGAAAAGGAGGAAGGCGCTATTTGAATATTCTTTGATTTCAAAGGAACATTATCAATCATCTAAAAAATGGAATAAAAAAAAAAGAGGGCCAAAGGGGAAAAGCCGGCTATCGGAATCGAACCGATGACCATCGCATTACAAATGCGATGCTCTAACCTCTGAGCTAAGCGGGCCCACATCACAGAAATCTTATATGCATAGTAATTCACTAAACTACTGGAATTGGAATCTTAGTTATTAACTATTCAATATTATGGAATATTCTAGAACATAAGGATTAATATAGCGATATAGAATTTCGATTTATCACAATTCCTTAATAATTCTAATACTAATATTATTAAATAGTGATTGTAAATATTGTTAATATTCTTTGATTTTAATTTTCAATTTGAATGGTAAATATTCTTTTTCATTTCTTTTTTTGGCATTTGAAATACTTTTATTACAGTTCTATATTGGATTCTATTCTATATTTGATTCTATATCATATATCTCTCTCATTCTATATTTATTTCAAATTCCTAATTGTTTAATGGAATGTTAGTTATAACTAATGAGACATTCCTCCGCTTTCAGGCAGAAAGTAGAAGATAAAAAGAATCGATCGTTTAAGTATTCCAAATTAGGAATGGAAAAATCCAGGAAGAGGAACATATAGATGGGGTATATATCCATCTATATTGAATTGCGGATTCGGAAATGATAAATCATTTTGATTGGACAAAAAAAAGGTCTCCTTATGAAGATAGTTAAGAAAATCAAGGAGAAAGCACGTTTCAGATAGAATCGGTATCTAATGAATTCAATGGTTCCAGAGTATAAATGAAAAAAGAAAAAGGAATGACATCTGCCCAGTCTAATCTCAAAACAAAAAGGATCTGAGGATGGCAGATTGGTAGACGCTACGGACTTAATTGGATTGAGCCTTGGTATGGAAACTTACTAAGTGATCACTTTCAAATTCAGAGAAACCCTGGAATTAACAAAAAGGGCAATCCTAGGCCAAATCCTGTTTTCTGAAAACAAACAAGGTTCAGAAAAAAAGGATAGGTACCAGAAGACTCAATGGAAGCTATTCTAACAAATGGAGTTAAATCGTTGGTAGAGGAATCTTTACATCGAAACTTCAGAAAGAAAAAGAATGAAGTGACGGATAAGCCAATATACATACGTATTGAATACTATATCAAATGATTAATGACGACCCGAATCCGTATTTTTCTATAAAAAATAGAAGAATTGGTGTGACTCGATTCTACATTGAAGAAAGAATCGAATATTCATTGATCAAATCATTCACTCCACAGTCTGATAGATCTTTTTTTGAAGAACTAATTAATCGGACGAGAATAAAGATAGAGTCCCGTTCTACATGTCAATACACCAGCAACAATGAAATTTATAGTAAGAGGAAAATCCGTCGACTTTAAAAATCGTGAAAAGGGTTCAAGTCCCTCTATCCCCAAAAGACTATTTCACTCCCCCAACTATTTATCCAGACCCCCTTTCCTTAGCGGTTCAAAATTCCTTATCTTTCTCATTCACTCTATTCTTTGAGAAATGGATTTTAGCGTAAATGGCATTCTCTCTTATCACAAGTCTTGTGATATATGATACATAGAAATGAACATCTTTGAGCAAGGAATCCATAGTTGAATGATTCCCGATCAATACAATATCATTACTCATACTGAAACTTACAAAGTCATCTTTTTGAAGATCGAATAAATTCCCCGGCTTTGATAAAATTTTTTAATCGACTTTTGTACTTTTACTTGACAAGTTCTATAACCAGTATTATATACTAATAATGAGGATACCGCATTCGTGGGAATAGCCGGGATAACTCAGAGGACTGAAAATCGTGTTACCACTCCAAATCTCGTTGGTAATAGCCGGGATAGCTCAGTTGGTAGAGCAGAGGACTGAAAATCCTCGTGTCACCAGTTCAAATCTGGTTCCTGGCACATGATTAATTTGTATGGGTCTCTCTTCCCTAGAATTAATTTCTAATTAATTGATATGAATCAACATACGTATTCTTTTAGAGTCTAGATTAGAATAATAGCTTTATCCAGTTTGGCGAGATATACCCCATCTATGTTCTAGATGGGTAGAGTTTCTATTCTTAGATAAAGTATCTAAAAGAATTGGATTCTATCTCCTCTTTTTTTTCTCCTCTTGTTCAAACTAATTTGAATACGTAATACATATTCGAAAGGTAAAATTGGTTAATTGTTGAAAGGCTCAAAAGTCGAATGCGAATCTAGGGGGGTTGAAATAGACAAGATTGGCTCAAATCCAAGAAATGAGAATCCGATATTCTCTCATTTCGTTGTCTTTTCTTTCATATTAGATTTCTTCATTCCGGATTTCTCCATTCCTTCCTATATGCCTTTCTAGAACCCGTCTAAGTAATGTGCGCAGTACAAAGTTCATGATGCAGAACTCATTTGGTTCATCCTGTGGTGTGACCCATCCGAAATAAGTATCTTCCAAATAAATGTGAGAATTCCAATGAATCCCTAAGTGTCTTTTTTTATTAACCTATCGATAATTCCTAAATTAGACCTGCTTAATCTAGAACAAGAACCGCACAATCCTTCAATATCTGAAATTGTCTAAGTGGAAATAGCTTTCTTATCCCATTCAATGAGCATCTTGTATTTCGTAAAAATTGGGGGCAATATAAGTCACTTACGTGAGGCCATCCTATCAACTTTCAGGCATTAAGATACGTTTCAGAAGCGTGGATGATTATCATAAGAGATTCCCAACATATCCTTATGATTCTCGTTCTTGAAAATCACACTGAAACCCAGAAAACAGACGAATTCTAGGATTCCTCACAGGCAAATACTTTTATGCATACCTCTTCTGGTTGATCCACACCATCTCTATTCTTGTAAGATGATACACACTGGCTAACAGCCCGCCAGGCGCTACATCATAGGCACATTGAGAGCGGAGATAATTGTACCCATATACATAAAAAATGACAGCAATGGAATGCCAATCCTCGAGCTTTATTTAGCCAAAGTCTCTATTCATGGTAATCAAAGCCCAAAGATCTATGAATTAGCCCATGCTTGACCTGCCAAGCAGACAAACGACCCCTGCATCTTTTTTATCTCTCCCGCATTTTTATTTGTATAAGTATTTCACATTTACGATGAGGGGTGCCCTTGAAAATTGACCCACCACTTCTTATTCTGGACAAAGGAATCCTGTCTAATTCACTAATTCGAGGGAAGATACTGAATTTTGTATTTGAAAAGATTTCCGTAGGGATCTCTGAAGTAGATGGTGGATGATAAGAAACTCTTTGATCATAATTTCCCGTATGAATACTGCGTCGAATATGAAACTTGTGATTGGTAGTAAAACACCGATTCGCTCGTTGAGACCTAATTCGATCTTCATAGAGTTCTCGAGATATTTTCTTACGAAGTTTTGTTATAGCATCTATCATGCTTTCCGGTTTAGGTGGGCAACCTGGCAAATATACATCTACAGGAATTAGTTTGTGACTCCCCGAACAGTATACAAAGAATCGGTACTGAACATCCCGCCTGTAATTGTACAGGCTCCATAGCAATAACATATTTTGGTTCAGGCATTTGCTCATATAATCTCACTAAAGAGACCCATTTTCATTGTTACTGTTCCGGCTGTTAAAATTAGATCCGCTTGTCTAGGACTCGATCTTGGTACTAGTCCATAACGATCAAAGTCGAAGCGTGAGCCTATTAGTGAAGCAAATTCAATGAAGCAACAACTGGTACCATGAGAAGCGGCCATAAACTGGAAGTCTTGACCAATTTGACAGATCATTTATTGTAGTTGAAATAACTGAATGTGGGGCTGTTCGATCAAGAAAACTGAATGGAATTCATAACTGTCTCAATCTTATTTTCCGTTTTTTCTTTTATTGTCTGAATATTCAGGAGCTGAACCATTCAATGCCCCCTTTCCTTGGCCATAAACTAAACCAATGATTAAGATAAGCACGAAAATGAAAACTTCTATAAAATACAGATACACCCAATACGTCGAAACTCATTGCCCATGGATAAAGAAAAACCGTTTCAACATCAAAAACAACAAAAACTAGAGCAAACATATAATAACGGATTCGAAATTGTAACCAAGCATCGCCCATTGGTTCTATACCCGACTCATAAGTAGAAAGTTTCTCCGGCCCTTTGTCAGGCTAACACTCCGGAAATGAAAAATGCCAAAATAGGAACAAGGATGGATATTATTAGAAATGCCCAAAAAATCATATTAGTAAAGCAGAAACATAAACGCCCTCCTATAGACATGGAAAATATACCGGATTCGATTGGTCGATTTCGAATTGGAATTTGTCAAGTCATCCATAACTATTTAGTAAAAACAAGAATTCATTTTGATCAGACCGCCTAGTTTGCTTTGTTTATTGGTTTATTGTAGGGCATATCTCATTTCAAGATTCATCGACTGGAATCCAATTTTCTTTCCATTATACTTATTTCCATTTTATTTAGTTAGTAGAACCTTCTAACTATATATTACTCTTATACAAATTCTCCTCTTTCTCTTGTTTTTTTCTCTAAAGACAGAATTCTAAATTAATTCCTTATCTTATTTCTTCTTTAATTAGAAATTCCTTAAAGATTTCTATTTTTTTCTATAAATAGAATCAGGAGGTCTTTATTTTCATTTTTTTTTCTTAGTGATTTAGAATCGAACAAGTAATCAATTATGCAAGAGAATGTATGAATTTCCATCTCAAGATTTAGAAGATCTTGTGTTGGTATATTCCTTTATTATTATTTATTATTATTTAATAATATTAGGATTCGAATCCAGGTGGAGGGTTTTTCTTGGTTGAATACACCAAAAGAGGCTTCCTTTTGTGTTGTGCTTCGCTGGAGTCGAGGTAAGTAAGGTATACGAAGGAAAATCCTATTTGACAATAGAGAGTGACCAAGATATTCGTTTTCAAAAAACTTTAGCTTGTACACAAATACAGCAGGCCCTTCCTAAATCCATGTGAATTCCTCTTCGTAGTTTTTCAGTTCACCAGGCCCGTGAAATGATTTGACTTCCAAAATTCAATAAGATTGGGGATATCAAAAGAAAGGAGTCTCACTAATTGTTTTATTGTGGATATGAATATGTAAGTCGCCTCCGAAGATTAATGACGAAGGTTGGTTTTGTTTATCTGTAATTGAAAAAATCAATATTGATTGGATCCATTGATATGCGTTTTTTCTTTCATCTGCTTAAACGATTACCGTGAGTAAACGTATAGGAATAATTGATTTCACTTAGTTACAAGCAAGAACTAAAAATGAAGAAGTGAAAGTCATGCAATTTTTTGTTTTCATTTTATTTACATAGAGCTATACGGACTCGAACCGTAGACCTTCTCGGTAAAACAGATCAAACTTATTATTATTAAAATGATCTGAACTGTTTCAAAGACCCAACATGCATTTTTTTTTGCATTGGGCTCTTTCATTAACTGATATAAAGATCAGTTAGTCTGCCATTTTTTTTCTTGACAGAAAAAAAGATAGGAAATGGCTCCATGTGCTCTGATTCATTATTTGGGAGCATTACCAAAGTGTTTTCAAGGTGGGATTATCTTGACGTAGGTCTGTCTCTGGCCTAGATCAGCCTAAGTTAAATGAAGTCTCTATCCGTTCTGCCTACAAAATCAAATATGAAACTTCCTTACACCTTAAAGTTCATATGACGAAAAGAGATTTTTTGAGGTCCTTATACTCATTATGCCTAGCATTGAATAGACTGGGTATTCACCTTATCAAGATCTCAAATCACTGATGGGGTCTGTTTGGCACCTCTAAATGGGCGTCCAAATTGGACCGAACCCTTTGTCAGGCTATGGTTCCCTCAAAGTTATGGAGTAAGACATCGATTTCTCAACAAGATCAATTTTTCTTATTGTATGATAGACTCCTTGAAAACATTGGCGCGCGTGTAAACGAGTTGCTCTACCAACTGAGCTATAGCCCTTAGTGCTTGTGATACATATTTTATCATGTAGATAAATTCTTGTCAAGATAAATATTCCATGATCCAACATCAACAATCTTTGATCTCTTTGAATGGTATTCCTTAGATTAGTATTGCTTATAAGTAATACCAGTATTTATAATCCATCGACAGGATGGGTTTCATTTGGTTCTCTTTGGGATGATAAATGACCTACTTAACTCAGTGGTTAGAGTACTGCTTTCATACGGCGGGAGTCATTGGTTCAAATCCAATAGTAGGTAAAACTTATTAGATACCATTGACTCTGGTATCTAATAAGGTTTACGACCCACCTTTAGTGATATTTATTTTTTTGATTTTGTATCTTTCTATTTCATTTTTAATTGGAAGTTTTGCATCAGAATTGGATTCTGTTTGATTCTTAGTTGATTGTATTCACCCGACAAAATCTAAATAGGATTAGAAAGAGAACTTCTTTTTATTATTCGAACGTACCAACTAGTTATGAAATCGGATTGATAGCCTCACCCGTGTTCTAGCTCGTCGAGCTAGATTTACTCAATTTTGTCTCCTTCCTTCCAGCCTTTTTCTTGCTTCCACCTTATTTCCAAGAAGTTTGCTGAGCTTCTTGTGGATCAATGTCACTACCCTTCTCCCGCATCATTTACTAAAACGAGTAGTCATTGCCTATCTCTAGCAAAACCACCCATCAGAGCCATCGTTAACCATTGGGCGTTAAGGCGTATTCTCAAAATCACTATATCTACAGCTGTGGCAATAGGGGCGTGATTTGGTAATATGTGGTTGGCCACTATTAGTAGATAAAACGATTTCTTCCACTTCCGAATCCCAAACAATTCGATTAGGGGTCCAGTACACTAAGATTTAGGGTCATTTCTTACAAATTTATACTCCATTTCTAAGTTCATAGCCTTCGCGGTAGCTTCATCGATATTACCTACCAAATAAAGGACTGTTCAGGAAGACCATCTAATTCTCCGTAAAAGGATCAATTGAAATCTTCGAATTGTTTCCGCTAGACCAACATATTTCCCTGGAGAACCGGTAAATACCTGCTACGAAAAAGGGTTGTGATAAGAAACGCTCAATTTTTCGCGCTCTTGCTACTAGTAAACGATCCTCTTCGGATAATTCGTCCAATCCAAGGATAGCTATAATGTCTTGAAGTTCTTTGTAACGTTGTCAAGTTTGCTTAACTCTTTGGGCAGTTTCGTAATGTTCCTCACCAACGATCCGAGTTTGAAGCATGGTTGACGTTGAATCTAAAGGATCTACTGGATAAATACCTTTGGCATTAATCCTCTTGATAGTACGGTAGTAGCATCTAAATGTGCAAATTCGTAGCAGGAGCAGGGTCGGTCAAATGTCTGGGTATAAACTGCTTGAATAGAGGTTATGGACCCTTCTTTGGTAAGTAATTCTTTCTTGTAAAGAACCCATTTCGGTACTTAGGGTCGATTGATAACCCACAGCGGAAGGCATTCTACCCAATAAGGCCGATACTTCCGGATCCCTGCTTGGACGAAGCGAATATTGTCAATAAATAGAAGTAAGTCTTGCTCATTAGCATCTCGGAAATATTCCGCCATAGTTAGGGCAGTCAAACCAACTCTCATACGAGCTCCCGGTGGTTCATTCATCTGACCGTAAACTAGGGCCGCACGGTCTACGTATTTTCTTCATTAATCACTCCCAGATTCTTTCTTTTCCATGTAAAGATCATTTCCTTCCCGAGTACGATTCACCCACTCCACCAAATACGGATACGCCCCGTGAGCTTTATATGTGTTAATCAATTCCATAATGAGTACTGTTTTACCACTCCAGCTCCCAGATAGTCGTTTTCCTCCACGGCGATAAGGGGCTAAAAGATCTACTACTTTAATTCCTGTTTCAAAAATGTAGTGGGTTGGTGATTATGATTATGATTCATAGAGGAATTCCATATATTTTCACATAGGATTTACATACAACATATACCGCTGTCAGGGGAAGTTCTTATTGACTAGGTTAGTTAGGTATTTCCATTTCAAAAAAAAAAAGGTAAAAAATAAAAATTGGGTTGCGCTATATATATGAAAGAGTATACAATAATGATGTATTTGGCAAATCAAATACCATGGTCTAATAATCAACCATTCTGATTAGTTGATAATATTAGTATTAGTTGGAAATTTTGTGAAAGATTCCTGTGAAAAGTTTATTAATACGGAATTCGTGTCGAGTAGACCTTGGTGTTGTGATAATTCTTAATTCATGAGTTGTAGGGAGGGATTTATGTCACCACAAACAGAGACTAAAGCAAGTGTTGGATTCAAAGCTGGTGTTAAAGATGTACAAATTAAACTTATTATACTCTGAGTACCAAACCAAAGTTACTGATATATTGGCAGCATTCGAGTAACTCCTCAACCTGGAGTTCCACCTGAAGAAGCAGGGGTCCGCGGTAGCTGCCGAATCTTCTACTGGTACATGGACAACTGTATGGACCGATGGACTTACCAGTCTTGATCGTTACAAGGGCGATGCTACCGCATCGAGCGTGTTGTTGGAGAAAAAGATCAATATATTGCTTATGTAGCTTACCCTTTAGACCTTTTTTGAAGGTTCCGTTATAACATGTTTACTTCCATTGTAGGTAATGTATTTGGGTTCAAAGCCCTGCGCGCTCTACGTCTGAAAGATCTGCGAATCCCTCCTGCTTATGTTCGACTTTCAAGGTCCGCCTCATGGGATCCAAGTTGAAAAAGTGAACAAGTATGGTCGTCCCTGTTGGGATGTATTATTAAACCTAAGTGGGGTTATCTGCAAAACACTACGGTAGAGCTGTTTATGAATGTCTTCGCGGTGGACTTGATTTTACCAAAGATGATGAGAACGTGAACTCACAACCATTTATGCGTTGGAGAGATCGTTTCTTATTTTGTGCCGGCTTGCTTTTTTAAAGCACAGGTTGAAACGGGTGAAATCAAAGACCGCTGAATGCTACTGCGGGTACATCTGAAGAAATGATCAAGAGCTGTATTTGCTAGAGAATTAGGCGTTTCGATGTATGCATGACTGCCAACGGGGGATTCTGGAATCTGAAAGCAGCTCGTATTGCCGAGATAATGGTCTACTTCTTCACATCCACCGTGCAATGCATGCGGTTATTGATAGAACAGAAGAATCATGGTATCCGCTCGGGTAATGCTTAAAAGCGTTACGTATGTCTGGTGAGAATCTTATTCACTCTGGTACCGCATGGTAGGTAAACTTGAAGGTGAAAGAGACATAACTTTGGGCTTTGTTGATTTACTGCGTGATGATTTTGTTGAACAAGATCGAAGTCGCGGTATTTATTTCCTCAAGATTGGGTCTCTTTACCAGTGTTCTACCGGTGGCTTCAGGAGGTATTCACGTTTGGCATATGCCTGCTCTGACCGAGATCTTGGGGATGATTCCGTACTACAGTTCGGTGGAGGAACTTTAGGACATCCTTGGGAGTAATGCATAGGTGCCGTAGATAATCGAGTAGCTCTAGAAGCATGTGTAAAGCTCATGAAAGGACGTGATCTTGCTCGGGTAATGAGGGTATTCACGAGGCTTCCAAACTGGAGCCCGGAACTAGCTGCTGCTTGTGAGGTATGGAAAGAGATCGTATTTAATTTTGCAGCAGTGGACGTTTTGGATAAGTAAAAACAGTAGACATTAGCAGATAAATTAGCAGGAAATAAAAGGATAAGGAGAAAGAACTCAAGTAATTAGCCTTCAGTTCTTTTAATTTGGTGCAATTAAACTCGGCCCAATCTTTTACTAAAAGGATTGAGCCGAATACAACAAAGATTCTATTGCATATATTTTGACTAAGTATATAGTTACCTAGATATACAAGATTTGAAATACAAAAAAAATCTAGAAAACTAAATCAAAATCTAAGACTCAAATCTTTCTATTGTTGTCTTGGATCCACACTTAATCCTACGGATCCTTAGGATTGGTATATTCTTTTCTATCCTGTAGTTGTAGTTTCCCTAAATCAGAAGCCAAGTATCACAACTCTTTCTACCCATCCTGTATATTGTCCCCTTTGTTCCGTGTTGAAATAGAACCTTAATTTATTACTTATTATTAGATTTTGGGTGTTGATTAGTTAGTAGTTAGATATTAGTATTGGGCGAGATTTTGCGAAAAATTATTTTTTATTTCTTTATAGGAGAGGAGAAATCTCTGTTTTCGACGCGAATTTTACATTTATAGGAGAAGCCGCCCTTTATCAAAAATTATATTATTTTGAATAATAAAGGGGGTTCCAACATATTAATATATAGTGAAGTGTTCCCCCAGATTCAGAACTTTTTTCAAGACTCACAATCCTTATTAGTTAAGAATCTTAGTGATTTAGTTTCTATGCTTAGTCTGATATGAAATAAGATATTAAAATAAATAATTTTATAGCGAATGACTATTCATCTATTGTATTTTCATGCAAATAGGGGCAAGAAAACTCTATGGAAAGATGGTGGTTTAATTCGATGTTGTTTAAGAAGGAGTTCGAACGCAGGTGTGGACTAAATAAATCAATGGGCGTCTTGGGCCTATTGAAAATACCAGTGAAGATCCGTCGAAAAGTGAAAAACATTCATAGTTGGGGAATCCGGACAATTCTAGTTGCAGTAATGTTGATTATTTATTCGGCGTTAAAGACATTCGGAATTTCATCTCTGATGACACTTTTTAGTTAGTGATAGGAATGGAGACAGTTATTCCATCTATTTTGATATTGAAAATCAGATTTTTGAGATTGACAACGATCATTCTTTTCTGAGTGAACTAGAAAGTTCTTTTTCTAGTTATCGAAACTCGAGTTATCTGAATAATGGATTTAGGGCGAAGATCTACTATCATTCTTACATGTATGATACTCAATATAGTGGAATAATCACATTAATAGATTTGCATTGATTATCTTCAGTCTCAAATCTGTATAGATACTTCCATTATAAGTGGTAATGAGAATTCCGGTGACAGTATACATTTATGGGGCCTTTGAGGTGAATTCGAAATAGTAGTGAAAGCAGGATTCCAGTGGACGAACTCGCACAAAGGGCAGTGATTTAACTATAAGCGAAAGTTCTAATGGCTTGAGGTAACTCAAAAATACAGGCATTTGTGGGTTCAATGCGAAAATTGTTATGAATTAAATTATAAGGAAATTTTTAAATCAAAACTGAGTATTTGTGAACAATGTGGATATCATTTGAAAATGAGTAGTTCGGATAGAATTGAACTTTTGATCGATCCGGGTACGGAATCCTATGGATGAAGACATGGTCTCTCTGGATTATTGAATTTGACTAGGGAGGAGCCTTATAAAGATCGATTCTTATCAAAAAGACAGGATTAGCTTGAGGCTGTTCAAACAGGCATAGGCCAACTAAACAGCATTCCATGTAGTGGGTTATGGTTTTCCAGTTTATGGGGGGTAGTATGGGATCCGTAGTCGGAGAGAAAATCACCCGTTTGATTGAACACGCTGCCAATCAAAGTTTACCTCTTATTATAGTGTGTGCTTCTGGGGAGGCGCGCATGCAGGAAGGAAGTTTGAGCTTGATGCAAATGGCACAAATATCGTCTGCTTTATATGATTGTCAATTAAATAAAGAATTATTTTATGTGTCAATCCTTACATCTCCGACAACTGGTGGAGTGACAGCTGAGTTTTGGTATGTTGGGGGATATCATTATTGCCGGAACCCAATGCCTACATTGCATTTGCAGGTAAAGTAGTGAACAAACATTGAATAAAACAGTACCTGAAGGTTCACAAGCAGCTGAATACTTATTCCCGAGAAGGGTTTATTCGACCTAATTGTACCACGTAATTTTTTAAAAAGCGTTCTGAGTGAGTTATTTAAGCTCCACGCCTTTTGAATCAAGGAGTCAAGCAAAATCAAGTAGAGCACTAAGTTCAATTATTTTATTTGTGTTTGTAACAAAAAAGTAGTTAGTTTATTGGAATCAAAAGTAAATAGATAATATTGGCGTTTTCTTTGGTGATAGAAAGATCTAATTGTAGAAAGAATCAAAGCTAAAGTTGAGGATAACTCTTTTTGACCTATATTCCTGATTACGAATCAAGAAACCTTTATGCCAAGCGTGAGTTTCTTGCTTTCGTGAAATTAGGAAAATAAAACTAATTTCTTCTTGTCTTAGGTATATAATTTGAAATTGAAATATAGAAAATATAGTTTTGTATCTTTCTCTATCTCCCGAAAACCCATTTTAGCTAAAAATTCATGTTGGGTCGGATTCGAACGAATCTTTCGATAATCTGTAAAAAACCCTTTTTATTATTATACGTACTCAGTTAGATTTAGATATATAGTATGATCTATACTAAGAATTTCAAATTCTTCAAATTCTATTAATAATAAATATTATCTAATTAGAATTCAAATTCTTAATTTAATTATAATTGTACAAGATATCTTTATTTATATAATAACATAATAACAGATACAAATAGTAAATCAGGTACCTTCTATGAACAATTTGAACCTTCCATCTATTTTTGTGTGATTAGTAGGCTAGTCTCCGGCAATTGCAATGAAACTTCTTTAGTTCTTCATGTTCAAAAAACAGATTGTTTAGATCCGCTGGGCCCCAATCTCATCCATTTTTTAAAACGTGGACTCATATCAGAACACGGATATCTATTTATTTGGAATATAGTATAACATGTGATTTCCACCAACAAAGGAAGAAAAACTTATGCCTGCAGAAACATGATATGTGATATATCAATTCTAGCAATTTTAAAATAGATCAGGATCGCTGGATGGCTGAAATGTAGTCGGTGAATCTCTATGTATATCATTTATGTAGAGTGGGATCGTATTAAATAAAGAGTATGTTATTATTTTAGATTTAACCAATTTGATGAATTACTCCTAAAGGTTGACATCAAACAGGTGCTAGTTCCTCAAACTAGTGTAGTTGATGAGAAGTTACTTCGGAAACAAAAAAAGTAAAGTCAAATTTCTCTGGGGTATTATCTCAATTCCAATAAAATGCAATCGGGTAAGTATGACTTGGCGATCAGAACATATATGGATAGAACTTATAACGGGGTCTCGAAAATAAGTAATTTATGCTGGAGCCTTTATCCTTTTTTAGGTTCATTATGCTACTTATTAGTTGGAACTTCCAGTTATCTTGGTAGAAATTTGATATCTTTTTTCCGCCTCAGCAAATCATTTTTTTCCACAAGAAATCGTGATGTCTTTCTACGAATTGCGGGTTTCTTTATTAGCTCTTATTTGTGGTGCACAATTTCCTGGAATGGCAGAGTAGTGGTTATGATCGATTCGATAGAAAGGAAGGAATAGTCTGTATTTTTCGTTGGGGATTTCCGGGCAAAATCGTCGCATATTCCTCCGATTCCTTATAAAAGATATTCAGTCCGTTAGAATAGAAGTTAAGGGAGTATTTATGCTCGTCGTGTTCTTTATATATGGACATCGAGGCCGGGGTCCCATTCCCTTGACCCGTACGATGAGAATTTGACTCCACGAGAAATTGAACAAAAGGCTGCTGAAGTAGCCTGGCTCTTGCGTGTACCAATTGAAGTATTTTGAGAAATTGAGAATCAGAACGTTCATTCAATTAAAGAAAACGTATATAAACATAAAACGAAACTCTTTTTATGGTCTTTATGCGTATGCAAACCCACGCAATTCAATAACAAATAAAAATCGAAATAATAGATTCATCTCAGATGGCAAATCATTTCGAAATCAGAAATTTTGAGTTCAATATTTGTCGGAATTGACATTTTAGATCCAGATAGATCGTATCTTGTAAATTCGAAATTCTGTCTTTTGTATTCTTTAATGACCAACAATTGAATTTCTTAATTAAATAATGAGACCTCGCCAATTTATCCTTTGCCAGTCATTTTTTTTATCATCGTAATATCTTTCCCTCAATTATTCTATTTTGGATATTTTGATAGCAAAAGGTTCTTTCGTCTCCAAGAAATATGAATAATATTCATTACTTAAGAGTAGTTTCTTTCGATCATTCATCGAAAGGAGACACTTGATTTCGAATTTGACCAATTGAGATATCAGGAAACAATATTCTTAATTTCTTCATTCGGAATTTGGCTATTTCTGTATTCTTTCTAGATTCAAAGACCAGCACAAAATCACAAGAAAATAGATTCATAAGTTCGATACCTTGTATAAAACTCATGTGTGTAAGAAATATTCGATCGCATAGAGTGTACGAATGGGTTGATTAACAATTCACAGATGAAAAAATGGCAAAAAGAAAGCATTCACTCCTATTTTCTATCTTGCATCTATAGTATTCTTGCCCTGGTGGATTTCTTTCTCAGTTAATAAATGTCTGGAATCTGGGGTTACTAATTGGTGGAATACTGGGCAATCCGAAATTTTTGGGAATAATATTCAAGAAAAGAGTCTTCTAGAAAAATTCATAGAATTAGAGGAACTCCTCTTCTTGGACGAAATGATCAAGGAATACTCGAAACACATCTCGAAGTTTGGGATAGGAATCCATAGAAACGATCAATTAATCAAGATACAAATGAGAATCGTATCCATACGATTTTGCATATCATCTGTTTTATTATTCTAAGCGGGTATTCAATTTTGGGTAATAAAAACTTGTAATTCTTAACTCTTGGGCTCAGGAATTCCTATATAGCAAGTGACACAGTAAGCTTTTTCTATTCTTTTTTATTAACTGATTTATGTATCGGATTCCATTCACCCACGATTTGAAGAATTACTGATTAGCTCTATCTATAAAGATTTTGGATTTGTTCAACAATGATCAAATTATAGCTGGATTCTTGTCTCCACCTTTCCAGTCATTCTCTGATACAATTTTTAAATATTTGATTTTCCGTTATTTAAATCGTCTGTCTCCGTCACTTGTAGTTATTTATTATTCAATGAATCTGATAAAGGATCCATTGATATTAATCTAATCAATTAGAATGCTTGGTACTTTGTAGTTGTACATAAGCAAGAAATTATTGAAAATCGTATTTACTCTTTCCATTTCTAACCATCGGGAAGATTCATCTTAGATTATTCCAGCAAATAGCAGAATCGTGGCTGAGGGGAACTATACTAGCGACCTGCAATTTATTGTATAAATTTTCGCGATCAATGATTGGACCATGCAAACTAGAAATTCTTTTTCTTGGCTAAAGAAACAGATTACTCGATCTATTTCCGTATCGCTCATGATATATATCTTAACTCGGACATCCATTTCAAGTGCATATCCCATTTTTGCACAGCAGGGTTATGAAATCCACGAGAAGCGACTGGGCGGATTGTATGTGCCAATTGCCATTTAGCTAATAAGCCCGTGGAGATTGAGTTCCACAAGCGGTACTTCCTGATACTGTCTTTGAAGCAGTTGTTCGAATTCCTTATGATATGCAACTGAAACAGGTTCTTGCTAATGGTAAAAAGGGGGGGTTGAACGTGGGGGCTGTTCTTATTTTACAGGAGGGGTTTGAATTGGCTCCTCCCGATCGTATTTCTCCCGAGATGAAAGAAAGATTGGCAATTTGTCTTTTCAGAGCTATCGCCCCAATAAAAAAATATTCTTGTGGTAGGCCCTGTCCCTGGTAAAAAATATAGTGAAATAACCTTCCCTATTCTTTCCCCGGACCTCTACTAAGAAGGATGTTCACTTCTTAAAATATCCTATATACGTAGGCGGGAGCAGGGGAAGGGGTCGAATTTATCCCGATAGCAGCAAGAGTAACAATACAGTTTATAATGCTACCTTGAGGTACTAGTAGCAAAATCATGCGAAGAAAAGGTGGATATGAGATAACCATAACGGATGCGTCGGAGGAACGTCAAGTGGTTGATATTATCCCTCCCGGACCAGAACTTCTTGTTTCCGAGGGCGAATCTATCAAATTTGATCAGCCATTAACGAGTAATCTAATGTATTGATTTGGTCAGGGAGATGCAGAAATAGTACTTCAAGATCCATTACGTGTCCAAGGACTTTTGTTCTTCTTGGCATCTGTTATTTTGGCACAAATCTTTTTGGTTCTTAAAAGAAACAGTTCGAGAAGGTTCAATTGGCCGAAATGAATTTCCTAGCGATTCGCAGATTGATCGATATCAAGTTCGTAAAAAGAACCAAATTCTTGTTGGCGATTATTTTATGATCAAAAAATTAAATTATGAAAATCCTTTGTCTTATTTATACTCTTCTTTAAGGAAATCTACATACTATATTGGTACAAGGGATTCCCAGCATCTCGTAGAAAAAGAGTATGTAATGTAGAATTTGAAGAAGAGTATTTGACTTTCATTATTTTGATTTCGTTTTTTTAATTGGAGTAGTGTGACTATGTTACTATTGACGAATTTCACTGCCATAAGACGTAGTTTTCTATTCTAAATAGAAAGAAAGTCAAATTTGTCTAAATACTAGACATAAGGAAGCGGGGGATAAATGCGGGGAAGAAAAAAATTCTAGGAGGGATTATTTGTCTTCCTAGTCTTCGACACAAGAAAGGGGTGTAGAAAAATCCTTTTTCTTGTGTCGAAACAAATGTCGATTCTTGATCCTGTTTGTTAAAAATCCCTAGTCTTGGTTTCTATTTTTCCTTTTCCAGATGTATCAGAAACCTTTTACCCCTACACCCACCCCCTTTACGTATAATATACGAAGTGGTGGACAAACAAAAAAAGAGAGGAAATTTTATAAATTAAATTTAAATAGTTAAAAAAAATTAGTCACGTTTTTTTTATTTTTTGAGTGATTCCTTCTTTCTTCCAACTTTGAAAGTACCGATAGATACTATCATATAAAAAGAAGAAGTGGTCTGAATAAATCAATGAAGTTAATTTTACAAAACATGATCATAAAAATGTAGTTTTCGAAAAGAAATCCATTTATCATTTAGACGAAAAAATATTATGATTCTTAAGAACTCAACGGGCCTTCCCTTCGAATCAAACAAACAACGAAGGGAATCCCGTTGAGTTCTTACCTTTCATATTGACAACTCGAATTCATTCGATTACTGAGGATGGGCAATCGGAATATGAACCATAGAAAATACCTATTAAACCGATTACAAGAATACAGCTACAGTACCTATTATCCAAGGAATCCTTCCAGTAGTATCGGCCATTTACCCCACTTCCCTCAGATTTCATCAAGTGGTCATGCTAGAACATAACAGTCATGGATAATTAAATTATAGAGATCCTTCCGAATGAGCTAAAGAGAATTTTTATTTATTCTCTTTTGTTTTCTTAATTGAAGAAATAATTGGAAAATAAAACAGCAAGTACAAAAAATGAGTAATAACCCCAAATAGAGACAATTTTGATTCAATTCAACATTTTGTTCGTTCGGGTTTGATTGTGTCGTAGCTCTATAATTCGGATTAAGTTTATCGTTGGATGAACTGCATTGCTGATATTGATCCCAAAAAAAGACGGTAGGTACAGCTAGGCCGTGAACAGTCAACCATCGTACTGTAAAAATTGGATAGGTTCGATCTATAGTCATTAGGGCCTCCTAAAACGATCTACTAAATTCATCGAGTTATTTCCAAGGATCAAAACGGCCAGTTATTAATGGAATTCCTTGTCGGCTCTCTGTAAAATACACGTTTGGCCGATGGCTTCCAAACACATCATAAGCTAAACCGGTGCTGACAAATAACCAACCCGCAATGAATAGGGAAGGTATAGTAATGCTATGAATGACCCCAGTATCGAATACTGGTAATAATATCAGCAAACGAACGTTCTCTATTGCTTCAGACATGCTGAAGCTCCACATATTCTTGTACAGTCAAAAAAGATCGATTCCGTAAAAGATGAGATCAGTAAATGACAATTCACTGAAATTTCATCTTTGTGAGATCGTCAATATTGTACCGAGGGCGTCTTTAGAGTATGCGAATCAGTATAGCTATCCTTCTTCTGACACAGCAACACGAATTTGAATTAGTATCAAAAGTAAGTACTAAATAATTTCTTTTTTCCCTTTACTTGTTGATGTAAAATCATCTTCCATTCAATAGAAAATTCTTTCAATTCAACGAAAGAGATTCTCATATTCCCACAATTTAAGTAGATGCGAGATATAGAAATTCTCTTTTCGTAGTTGTGGAAGCCGTTTTGTTGTTGAAGTCCTTTTTTTAAAGAAGAAGTTAATGGTCAGTAAGAAATAAGAGTAGTGATCATATTTCGATGAAAAGAAAAATAGAATAATTGGAATCCATAGTTGTGATGCATTGTTGTGGATCTCGATCCAAAGGTTCTTTCTTGATCTAGCTACAAGGATGGGGCAGTATGGAAAGATAAAATGGGGAACCTAATAGAAATTACTAGTTTTAGAATCTAGTTGGACAAAAAAAAGATTTTTTCAAGCGATTGTGTGATAACTTTTTCTTCTCCATCATTCAAGATATTATGTGAATTAATATATTACTGAATCTAATGAGTTAAACTTAAATTAAAGTAAAAGAGAAAGTTTTATAAGGTAACTGTTCTCTTTAAAATCAAAAACGGATTCGATACAATTCAACAGAATCTAAGAAATGATCAAATTCGAAAATCATTTATATTTTATTCTATAAAAATTAAAGTTTCATTTTTGAATGAAGTTAGACGATACAGCTCTTATTAGTTTAATAGTTTACCCAAGAGTTACCGGTTGATTGGAATTGCGGGATGGATAGATGTTACAGATGCTGAATCAATTTCTTTTATATGTCTGGCACTTTATCTTTGTTAGTGCTGTCTGCTATAATATTAGATGAATCAAAACTTTTCATTCAACTTATTCTTTCAATTGAAATTGAGATTTTTGTCTACCTCCTATTTTATTTTGCAAAATTTGAAACTTAGGTAAGTGCTTTTTAAACATATGTATAAAAAGAACATATTTCATTAAATTTATCCCCTTCATGCTTACTATAACTAGTTATTTCGGTTTTCTATTAGCGGCTTTAACTATAACCTCAGCTCTATTTATTGGTCTGAGCAAGATACGACTTATTTAAACTAAATATTTAAAATGAACAATTCATAAAAGAAATCCTTCATGGGTTACGTGTATTCTATATTTACTTACGTTAACAATTGTCAATTCTTGTTCATTGTCATTGAGATTCATGTCAATTCGGATTAATATTTATGTATCGATATTACCTCTTTTTTTCCTTTCAAAACAACTAAAAATGATTGAAGTTTTCTATTTGGAATCGTGTTAGGTCTAATTCCTATTACTTTGGCTGGATTATTCGTAACTGCATATTTACAATATAGGCGTGGTGATCAGTTGGACCTTTGATTAATTAACATTAACATCTTTTGATTGACCTCCTCGCTTTCTTTAATTCACAGGCACAGGAGGTCAAATTCCGATTGTTGTGAAAGTTACTGAATGAATCTATTTTGTTCTAATTCGATCTAAGAAGAAAAAAATCACGCTCTGTAGGATTTGAACCTACGACATCGGGTTTGGAGACCCACGTTCTACCGAACTGAACTAAGAGCGCTTCTTATCAGAATAGATAAGACTGTAAACAAAAGGACTCTTTTCATAACCCCAATACATTTTGTATGCATATACTATAATAGCATGATCAAAATCAAGATTATGTCAATTGAAGCGATCTCAATTGATCCCTCGTTACTGCTCCTTTGAGCAGTAATAGGTAGGATGACAGGATTTGAACCCGTGACATTTTGTACCCAAAACAAACGCGCTACCAAGCTGCGCCACATCCCTTCAATTGTTCACAGTGTAATTGTAGAGGGAATTCTGTCTTGTTTTCCACATGGTTATTTCCTCCATTGATATATACAAATTTTAGGCTCATTTCGTCTTTTTGGTCTCATTTAACATATAATAGTAAAGGGAAAAGACTTCTCTTATAGATTATATAGAAAATACTTATATACAATTATATACAAAATATATAAATACAGAACCCGTCGTAAAAATAAATTAGTATTTTTCGGAAATTCTCAGTAAGAAAAGAGGGGATGTATTTTCTGTTTAAGAAAGGAAAATCTTATTTCCCGAATTATTGTACATTTCAATTTGAATTAGAAATTCTGTGTCCAACTCTAAGCAGCCCGTAACTACATATGCATCTGATCATATATGTATTATCTATTCCAACAAATAATACAAAAGAAGGAGGTTTTCAATGCGAGATCTAAAAACATATCTCTCTGTGGCACCAGTACTAAGTACATATGGTTCGGGAGCTTTAGCAGGTCTATTGATAGAGATTAATCGTTTTCCCGGATGCGTTGACATTCCCCTTTTTTCATTCTAGTTATTATCATAGGAAGGAATGAAGAAAATTAGATATCCAATCAAATATTGGTGATGAATCCCTCTCCCCCTCTTTTCTCTTTTTCCCTTTTTAGAATAAGGGAGGAAGAGAAAAGAATAAAAAGGGATTCAACATTCGGGCTCAAGTTCGAATTAACTGAATATTAATCATAGAGGAATGGGGTCTAGGGCAAGAGTATTATACAAGATGCTTAAGTAGTTACTTCCAATTTGAAATATACTTTAGAAAAAACGTTGTATTATACTATGACTTTGCTTTACTATTACTTTATTGTTCTTGATTTTAATCTTTTACTTTTAGAGTTGGATTTCAAGTTAGTAACTTCTATTTTTATCCTTTCTTCGTTTTGAATCGAAAATAGAAGAGTTGAGTAAATCAAAAATACAAGGAGGTTCATGGGAAAGATGTCCGAGTAACGGTGATTTTTGAATGTACTAGTTGTGTCCGAAACAGTGTTGATAAGGTATCAAGAGGTATTTCCAGATATATTACTCAAAAGAACCGGCACAATACGCCTAATCGATTAGAATTGAAAAATTCTGTCCCTGTTTTACAAACATACGATTCATGGGGAGATAAAAATAGAGCGAACTAAGTACCTGTGTCTTACCCTTTCAAGGAAGGGCAAAAAATGACATTATATATATAACATATTTAAATAGAAAATAAACAAATCCCTATTTTTTAAAATCCCCTATTTAGAATTGGATTTAAAATGAATTAGAATTAGAGAAATAGGATTTTGGGGATAAGGAATAGAATTAAACAAACAAACCATGGATAAATCCAAGCGACTTTTCTTAGAAATTCAACGTCTTTTCGTAAATAGTTTGCCCCGATTCAATCAAGGGGATCGAGATTGATTATAGAAACATGAGTTTAATTAGTCGATTTATTAGTGAACAAGGAAAAATATTATCAAGACGAGTGAATAGATTGTCCTTGAAACAACAACGATTAATTACTCTTGCTATAAAACAAGCTCGTATTTTATCTTTGTTACCTTTTCTTAATAATGACTCAATTTGAAAGAACCGAGGTCGACCGCTAGAACTGCTGGTTTTAAAGTCCGAAATAAATAGGCTTACTTTTTCTTCATGATCATAATTACAAGAATCTGGATTTGGGCGAATAGATTTTTAGTATCGTGTCGTAAGAAAAATGAATCGGAAAAAAGAAATCTTTTTTATTGAATTGAACGTGTTCATTCATTTTTGACTACTTTAGCATATTTTCTCATGCTAATGTCTACTCTCTACCTTCCCGGAGTTCATTCTCGGGAACTCCATTAATTATTCTGGTGGATTCTTTCCAATCTACTTCCTTTATGATTTCGTTCGAAATCATATAAAAGAATTCTATTTGATATAGCTATTTGTACAAGTATTTACGGTTAAGAAGCAACTGTTTCTTGTACAGATCGTGTATTATTCACATAACTATAGGATACTTTCCTTTTGCGAATTACTGCGTTTATCCGAGTGATCCACAAACGACGAAAATCTCTCTTTTTCCTATCCCTATCGATGAAATAAAGCTCTTATTTTCTGTTGAGTAATAGTTCTAGTAAGCCTTGAATGAGCCCTCGAAAGCTTGATGCAAATAAACGAATTTTTGTTCTACGTCTTCGAGCTATATCCCCGTTTAATTCTGGTCATTGAATAAATGAAACTTTGACGAATAACTAATCGATTGCCTTTCTTTCAGTTATTCTTTTCCCCCTTCCCTAGTCTATTAATAACAAAACTGATTTTCCAATTTATAAAATCAAAATTCCAATGGGATTGTACTCTAACCTTCCCGACCACGATTTTTCTTTTAGGTATTTCACGAAATAAGAAATTGTATTTTCCTAGGTATCAAAAAGCTATTAAATAAAAGAAATCAAAAAAGAAATCAAAATAGTGAGTTCCTTCATTCTATGGTTACTTCTTAAACCAGGTGAGGTCTTCTCTATACACCGGAGCCTTTAATTTTATACTTTAATTTAATATTTAATCAACTAAGTGATGTTATTGGGAACTTGTATAGTTCACACGCTTTGGCTCTACCCATGAATTATCCAGTAATAGGTCTTTCACAATCAGATCTACCTATACAGTAACGGTATTTAATTATGAAAGTTTGCTAGGTGTGACCCTTTTAGTCCGTTCTTGCCAGATTGGGGGCCTACCTAATCTTTATGTTTTATGCTTTTTAAATAAGATTTCCTCCGCTTAATGGATAATCATTTGTTACCAATGGAGAATTTCTTATCATCTTAAATTCAGGTGATTGGATTTACACCAACGGAAACCATAAACTTCATACACAATAGAATGATATGATAGAGTTTTTAATAATGAATGGGTTCCTTTTCCATCCTATCCCATACACCGGTACTGATCATTGATGCTAGTCAAAAGTAGTTTTCTTTCTTTTGTGCCAGCGCATGATCTAAACGAGTCGCACATACACCCTAGTACATGTTCTCGACGCTGAGGCACCCCCGAGCGGGGATTTCGTGACATTTCTGAGTGGCTGTCTTGTATTTCTAATAAGTTGTTTAATAGTTGGCATGTTGAATCGTATACATAATATGATGGGTTGGTTTAGATTGATCCTAACCGAATGATGATGAATTACTTCTATTTAATAGAATATTCAATTCGAAGATAAAATCTCAAATCACAGATTTGCAGGAAATCATATTTTCATTGAACCGCTACAAGATCAACAATTCCATAAGCTTGGGCTTCTGTTGCTGACATAAAAACATCTCTTTCAGATCTTCGGATACAACCTTAAGGGTTTGCCCGTTCTTTGTACATAAACCCTTGTGAGGTTTCACCCAGTTTCAGCAGTTCTGCATTCCGGATAATTCACCTACTTGTGCCCGATAACCAGTACCCAGGTTGATGCATCACATTACCTGATGATATAACAAAGAAAAGCTTCCCCTATCTCGTATGATAAAGCAAAGAGAAAGAAAGATAAAGAGAATAGAAAAAAAAGATAGAATTGAACACCCGTACAGGCATCTTTTGTGCATACGGCTCTACAAGAAGAAAAATTGACCCCCTCCTTTCTATTGAAGAAAGAGAAAACTAGAATCTATCAGACTCAGATGGGTAAATAATCAAATTGCCATCCTTCCTTTCGTAGGAGTTAAAAAAATACTATGATGGCTCCGTTGCTTTATATGTTTATTTTTTTCTTTTTTGTCTGTGATTCAGCAATCCCCAGTTTCTTTTTAATCCGATAAATAAGGAAAAAATCTTTTTTTTCAATGCTCTTTCATAACATAAATATTGTTAAGAACTCTCCGGCAGAGCCAAAAAAGAAAGTTTGTGACGCTGAACTGAACTCCCGATAGATAGAAAAAATCCCAAACTACTTTTATCTCATACTACTCTCTCGATACAGAATCTAATGTTTTGAAAAAAAACAATACAAAAATTTCTCATATCGAATTCGAAGTGCCATGCTATTTTTACTTAGTATTCATATGGCGAAGGCATAGTCTTCCTTTTCTCTCAAATAAAAACCCCATTGGCATAGCGTGAGGAATGCTATACGTTGGTAATTTCTCCTCCGACCAGGATAAAAGATCCCATTGAAGCGGCTAATCCTATGCATACTGTATGGACATCTGGTCGCACAAATTGCATAGTATCATAAATGGCCACTCCAGGTAGTACCCAGCCCCAGGAGAGTTTATAAACAAATACAGCTCTTTGGTCTCATCCTCGATACTGAGATATACCATAGAGCAATAAGTTGATTCAGCTCGCTAATCATGGCCTAAAAAAGTAATCTTTCTCGATAAAGTCGGTTGATTAGGTAAATTGTATCCCTTAGGAGCCGTACATGCGTAACTGATGCATACGGTTCAAAAAATTGTGAATCAATGCATAGATTCAGTCCTCTTTCTTTTTTTCTAGAAAGGTTCTTTTTTACTTCTAACGAAGGGCTTTTCTTCGATTTTTCAATAAAGACGAGTTTTGATTCCTTTTTATATTTTCGATTTTCCGTATAAAATTAGAAGTTAGAAAGGGTCATTAAATATCGAATTAACTTCTCATTG
>JACEIK010000781.1:52500-78805 GCA_018107945.1 Datura stramonium
GAAATATGAACATGGATTTGGATATTTCCTTTAACTATTCATGTCAACTAAGCAGGGGATTAAAGGAATTTTGTGAAGAGAAAATGGATTATGGGAGTGTGTGACTTGAACTATTGATTGGTCTGTGTAGATATATACTGCCATGGGAATTCACAACCAAATGTGTCTTTGTTCCAATCACCGTGTAAGCCTATACAGAGGATGAGCTGGTTCGCTTAAAGAGAATCTTTTCTGCCAGTCAGGTCCAAAGATCATATTTATTGCATGAGCAGGCTCCGTAAGATCAGTATAAGTGAACTAGATAAACGGAATCAAGATTCCGTTTTATCTAGTTCACTTATAAGAGCTAATAGTATGTAAATGTATTCATTTCCTCTGCATTTGCATTGACGATCAATACTACTATCAGGTAGAGCAGGGATCTAAAGAAGAAGAGAGAGGCTAGACATATTGGCCAACAAGCAAACCTTGTATGTGTATCTACAAACATTTTGATAAATACCAATTAGAAGGTCTGAGACGACCCAGAAAGCACGTGATCATATCATGATCTGATTTATGTAACGGGTCTTGAGTATTTACTTGTAAGAATGGAATTCTTTGTTTTGTAATGGCTAGTTGCAACTCCATAAAAAAGAATTCCGTCAAATTTTCTTACATTGAACCATTCCTATATCATATATGTTTATATATGTAAATACAGGTACCATATATATATTTTATATGGATATATGGATTCATTTGGTTCTTTTATTCTTGCTCGAGCTGGATGATTAAAAATTATCATGTCTAGTTCCCTCGGGGGATGGATCTATAAGAATTCACCTATCCCAATAACAAAAAACCTGACTTGAATGATCCTGTATTAAGAGCTAAATTGGCTAAAGGTATGGGTCATAATTATTATGGAAAACCCACATGGCCAAATGATCTTTTATATATTTTCCAGTAGTAATTCTAGGTACTATTGCATGTAATGTAGGCTTAGCCGTTTAGAACCATCAATGATTGGTGAACCGGCAGATCCATTTGCACCCCCTTTGGAAATCTTACCTGAATGGTATTTCTTTCCTGTATTTCAAATACTTCGTACAGTGCCCAATAAATTATTGTGAGTTTTTTAATGGTTTCAGTACCTGCTGGATTATTAACAGTACCTTTTTAGAGAATGTTAATAAATTCCAAAATCCATTTCGCCGTCCAGTAGCGACGACTGTCTTTTGATTGGTACCGCAGTCGCCCTTTGGTTGGGCATTGGTGCAACATTACCTATTGATAAATCCCTAACTTTAGGTCTTTTTAAAAATTTTGAATTGATTCAATTGTGAAATAACACGACATGTGTATCACAGGAATAGTTTCTTCAAAGCTGAATTCTCCCTAGATACATCTATTCAATTTCATTCTGAATTTATTTAATTATATGATATATTAATTGTGCTAAAGATTTTCAATCTATTTTCACTAAGTAAGTCCAATAGATTTAAAACATATTTTTGCTAAATCAATTACGAAATATTTTTCTAAAATGCCCAATATCTGTTTATATCTTCGCTACGAAAATGTTCAATTTTCATAAGATCTTCTTGGCTGTTATTCAAAAGGTCCAATAATGTATATATATTGGACATTTGAGGCAATTATAGATCCTGAGTAATTCTGATTGGTCAATAAAAATCGATTTCAATGCTATTTTTTTTTTGTTTTTTATGAGTTTAGCCAATTTATCATGAAAGGTAAAGGGGATAAAGGAACTGTGTGTTGATTGTCCTGTAAATATAAGTTGTCTTCCTCCATATGTAAAAAGGAATAAATAAATCAATTAGAATTTCAGGATGCTTCATGAAGTGCTTCTTTCGGAGTTAAACTTCCGTTTGTCCATATTTCGATAAAAAGTATCTCTTGTTTTTCATTCCCATTCCATAAGAATGAATACTATGATTCGCGTTTCGAACAGGCATGAATACAGCATCTATAGGATAACTTCCATCTTGAAAGTTATGTGGCGTTTTTATAAGATATCCACGATTTCTCTCTATTTGTAATCTAATACAAAAATCAATTGGTTCCGTTAAACTAGCTATATGTTGTGTATTATCAACGATTTCTACATAAGGCGGTAAGATGATATCTTGAGCAGTTACATATCAAGGACCTTGAAACAAATATACGCGTCCCAGAAGTTCCATATAGAATTACTTACTCAATTACAATCTTTCAAATTCATTAAAATTTCATGTACCGATTCTTGAATGACCCGTTATGGTAGAATACTCATGTGGTACTTCTCAGATTTACGTGTGATACACGTTCCTTCTATTTCTCCAAACAAACTCTTCGCATCGCAATGCCTATTGTGTCGGCTTGGCCTTTCATAAGTGGAGACAGAATAAAGCGTCCATAATAAAGGCGTTTACTGTCTGTTCTTGATTCAACACGCTTCCACTGTAGCGTCCGGTAGATACTGTTACTTTCTCTCGAACCATAGTACTATTATTTGATTAGATCATCGAGATCTTTTATTTCTCCCGAGATTTCTTCAATGTTCCAGTTCTACACGTCTTTTCAGGTCTACAGCCATTGTGGCATAGGAGTCCACATCCCGTACGAGAGTTAATAGTATACCACTTCGACGAATAGCTCAATAATGCTGCATCTGCCGAGACCAGGACCTTTATCATGACTTCTGCTCGTTGCATACCGTGATCCACTACTGTACGGATAGCGTTGCTGCTGAGGTTTGAGCAGCAAACGGTGGTCCTCTTCTCGTACCTTTGAATCCAGAAGTACCAGCGGAGGACCAAGAAACTACTCGACCCCGTACATCTGTAACTGTGACAATGGTATTATTGAAACTTACAGCGAACATGAATAACTCCTTTTGGTATTCTACGTACCCTTACGTGAACCAATACGTCCATTCCTACGCGAACTAATTTTCGGTATAGCTTTTGCCATATTTTATCATCTCGTAAATATGAGTCAGAGATATATGGATATATCCATTTCATGTCAAAACAGATTCTTTATTTGTACATCGGCTCTTCTGGCAAGTCTGATTATCCCTGTCTTTGTTTATGTCTCGGGTTGGAACAAATTACTATAATTCGTCCCCGTCTACGGATTAGTCGACATTTTCACAAATTTTACGAACGGAAGCTCTTATTTTCATATTTCTCATTCCTTACCTTAATTCTGAATCTATTTCTTGGAAGAAAATAAGTTTCTTGAAATTTTCATCTCGAATTGTATTTCCACGAAAGGAATGGTTAAGTTGAAAACCTAATCCTTCAAATCTTGGTTGTGGAGTCAAATAAATTACTTATACATTTGGTTTGAATCATTAGGACTTACTTCAATTTTGACTCTATCTCCTGGCAGTATCCGTAGAAAACTATGTCGGATCTTTCCCTGAAACAGAATTTCAGGAATCAGATCTAAACGGAGCCGAACAGACCGTTGGGGCTTGCATTCAGTAATTAAAGCTTCATGATTCCATTTTGGTTCTTAAAGTTCCCTTGGTATCAACTAATGAGAAGATATTAGACAACCCCCTTTTCTTTTTCACAAATTTTCTAAATAGGAAGTTTCGAATCCAATTTGGATATTTGAGGATTACCAGATATAACACAAAATTTCTCCGCACCTATTCCTTCCTAGTCGAGCCTCGCGGTCTGTCATTATACCTCGAGAAGTGAAAGAATTACAATCCCATTCCTAAAATTCATGGAATTCGTTGATAATTAGAATAGATTCGTAGACCAGGTCGACTGAGTCGTTTTAAATTTAAAATATTTCTATAGGGCCTTTTCCTATTCCTTCTATGTCGCAGGGTTAAAACCAAAAATATTTGTTGTTTTCTCGATGTTTTCTCACGTTTTCGATAAAACACTCTCGTAAAAGTATTTGAACAATATTTTCGGTAATATTAGTAGATGCTATTCGAACCACCCTTTTTCGATCCATATCAGCATTTCGTATAGAAGTTATTATCTCAGCAATAGTGTCCCTACCCATGATGAACTAAAATTATTGGGGTCTCCAAATTTGATATAATCAACGTGTTTTTTACTTAGTTATTTTTGAATATGTTATGAATTATTAAAGATATATGCGTAGAGACACAATCTTCTAAATTAATCTATTTTGTTTTTCCAAATACCCCTTTAAAGAAACAGATCACAATTTCATTTTATAATACCTCTGGAGCTAATGAAACTATTTTATTAAAATTTAATTCTCTCAATTCCCGGGCGATTGCACCAAAAATTAGAGTTCCTTTTGGATTTCCTTCTTGATCAATAACAACTGCAGCATTGTCATCATATCGTATTATCATCCAGTTGTCACGTTTGAGTTCTTTACAGGTACGCACAATTACAGCTCTGACTACTTCTGATCTTTCTAGGGGCATATTTGGTATTGCTTCTTTGATCACAGCAACAATAACGTCACCAACCATGAGCATATCGACGATTGCTAGCTCCTATGATTCGAATACACATCAGTTCTCGAGCCCCGCTATTATCCGCTACATTTAAATGGGTCTGAGGTTGAATCATTTGTTTAATCCGTTCTTTGAATGCAAGGGCGAAGAAAAAAAAGAAATATTTTTGTCAAAAAAAAGAAACATGCGGTTTTGTTTCAGATCTAAGAGCCCTTTCTACATTTTTTCTATTCCATTACGAAATAATGAATTGAGTTCGTATAGGCATTTGGATGCTGCTAGTGAAATAGCCCTTCTGGCTATATTTTCTGTTACTCCACCCATTTCATAAAGTATTCGCCCCGGTTTTAACAACAGCTACCCAATATTCAGGGGATCCCTTTTCCTGAACCCATACGTGTTTCTGCGGGTCTTAGTGTAACTGGTTTGTCTGGAAATATACGTACCCATCTTTTTCCACCACGACGTGCATTTCGTGTCTTTGCTCGTCGTCCTGCTTCTATTTGTCGAGATGTAATCCAAGCAGGTTCAGAATTCCTGAAAGAGCATATTTACCGAAATAAATATGATTACCTCGATAAGATATTCCCTTCATTCTTCCTCTATGTTGTTTACGGAATCTGGTTCTTTTGGGGTTATAGTTGATGGTTGTTTCTGAATTCCATCTATACTAGAACCGGACGTGAGAGTTTCTTCTCATCCAGCTCCTCGCGAATAAAGGATTCCAAAAAATTCAATTTGAATTAAGCTAGAATAGTCAATCTTAAGTTAAGATATATATTTATTTTTTTATTTATAGTAATACCATTAACGTGGGCTTCTTTGAGATTTCATTCAATCGATTAGTAATTTGTATATCTTGTTTGAATAGATAACTAAACTTTTAGTTTCGTAAATATAAAAAATTGTATTATTATACCAAATCATATTTTTGTCCTTTATTGTATTGTCGTTTTGCAATATAAAAAAGTTTTCGCGGGCGAATATTTACTCTTTCAATCCCTATTTCATTTGTAGGGTTAACTCGTGACTTCTCAGATCTCAGAATACATGAATTAATCTCTGGTTCGTTCCGCCATCCCGACTAGTGAATCATTAAGATTCCTTTTTCCAATAGAATCTTTTGCATTCACAAGTTCCGTCGTTCCCATCACTTCTTACTTAATGGTTAGGTCGAAGATTCGACAATGGAGCTCAGAATGAAATTGGTTCTTGAGTCAATCTTCTCAGTCTTTATTGGCTCGAAGCTCTTGATTTTGTTCTATTTCTATAAAAACAATAAAATCCAACGGTATAATAAATTTACCTACTTTGATGAGAAAGGTCCTACATGATTCCATCAGGTGTCGCTTGCGACTTATTGACCATTGCGGCATCACCTTGTTGGTCGCGGTTTTCCCAACCTAGGGTGTTGAATAAGGATAGGGGCATTGGGTGGCTCACGCCCTAAATCACACAAACATAGCACCTCGGCTTTACCAATTTGTATGGGGAGGGTAAAACTCACGGTCTTTGAGCTTCTTTGGCATTTTACTCAAATACCTGTGTTGCCTCTCGATCGGTCTTTCTGAGTCTTAGCGTCTAGAATCTAACTTTGTTTCCATCCACGTCCTTCAAGTGTTGCTGTACTTGGGCATTCCACCGCAAGACATCAATAAGAGGCAAATTTATGTGAAGTTCTTTGAAGCTCTGAAGAACTTTTGGCTGTTCCTCCTGTTGCTCTTTACGAGTCTCGAGGGAATGGTGAGTGGTGGTCTTTGTCTTTGTTGCAATGAGGTTGCGCATTTTGTTGCCCGGCACTACGATTACACTCTAGTGTAGGTGGTTGGTCCTAGTCTTACCAGCACATTTTGCACCTCACTTTCTCAACTCTTCCAGAGCCTTCAGCCAATTAATTGCTTTACGCTACAAAACGTGGCATTGATCTGTAGGGGGTTGGTCGGCGTCGCTTGTGGCACCCTTGCGGCCTCATGTTTTAAGCGGCTACTATTTGACCCACTTGTTTCAAGATTGCGGTGGCTGCTGGCGATTCATAAAATGCTGGCATCATCCTTGTTACCCGGTACATTTTAATTAAGGTCTCCCATAATTTTACGCAATGTTTCCTCAATGCGGTGCTAACTTGACCATCGTGCGCCCATTCTGTGATGCCCATTGTTGAGGTTTCACATAATTCTTCTTTTGGTGTCCACCCCACGAGAAAATTAAATTTGGCCACCTTGAATTTGTTGGAGTTGTTTCCAAAATCCTAATTGTTCCTCTTGCATATTACCAACAAAATTTACTAATTAGGATCAAACCTCTACAAGATTCTTCATTGTGCCCAATATTACTGCAGATTTCACCAACTAAGACTTAATGTTTGCATTAACACAGCCTGGTTTTGGTTCATACTCGGTTATTGGCCCGAGTCATCATCGATCTTGGGCAAGCTAAGCGTGCTACCAAGGCATTCATTCCATCTCGTCAACCACGATCTTCTTCACGCCCTCTTGATTACTCCTTTGTGCCACTCTGGATTTCCTTGTGCAATTATTGTTCTCAAAGTGTGCAACTCATCAAATGTTTTCTCCAAGGCTTGCCCACGTATGCAAAAGTCCATTAATATTTTGGTGTGTGGGTCTAGACTTCTGGTATGAGCGGTACTTCATTTGATTGCTTTGGTGATGGGGACGATCTCTCAACAATGACTTGAATCTTTCTCAAGCCATATACAAGTTCTCATCGAGTTACTTGGCCCAGTATTTCGCTTCTCAACTTCGCAGTTTTGCACGAAGGAAAGAATCGATAAGGAACTTCTAGCCAAGTCATTCCTTGAAGTTATGGAGTTCGGTGGCTCGGCCTTGACTTACTTTTTCTCCTCTCCCAACGGTGAAAATGGAAAGAGGGTTAAGCGGACACCAATACGTGGACATGCGGTGGGGACAAACGTGTCACTAATCTCTAAAAAGCTGTGTAAGTCTTTGCTGCGAGTCCTCATGTGCCATTCTAGTGAATTGACCACTAGAAGATGTAACGGGCTACACCATGTTACATTTAAATTCAAAGTTCCCTCCGAGGATCCGGTTTACGGATACTAGAGTCACATTAGTCGCTAATTAGGATGGCCACTTATGGCGGATCTTCAGCACCATTGCTTGGGTGACACTTGTGCTTGCCCGCGGGTGGTTGTTGTACCTTTCCTTGAAGTCTCTTGACTTTTGGTCTAGAGCTACTCTCCTTTGCAAATGGATTTGACGTTCGGGTTCAATCAACGGTTCCACAAGCTCTCTATTTCTAGCCCGGCTCGGCGGGACAACTGTTACCTGCAAATCAGAAGACCAAGACCAAGTTTCTCAGCACTTACGGAAATTTCAAAAATCACACTACAAAAATAGATAAATTATCAAAACTTCCACCCAGAGTCCCACGACAGCAGTGCCAAAAACATGACGTCGCCCGCATTGAGTGCGTCCACAAGTGTAATTCGTGCAAGTAATATAATAGCTCTTTTTAGGCAGGAATGTCGAACCCACTAGAATTTGGACCCGTTCCTCTAACTACCATTTCTAGTGTGATTTAAATGCCTAAAGTGTTGGTTATAGACATTTTCGATGGAGAATAAGGTAAAGTCTAGGTTTGGTCAACGAAATATTCTAAAATTACTCAGCAGGAGCAACATAGAGTTAAAACCGAGATAATCATGTGATACTACGATTTGCAATGGGTCCCAAGCATGGGCTATCAATTGTTATTTCACATAATTAGAATTGAATGTTCAAGGTCTTTCGAGCCTCTAAACACGGCCAATCTAGCCTCCTTTGCATCATTGTGGCGAGGATGCTAATTTCTGGTCCTTGGGCAATCAATTATGTTGTGGTTTAGGAAACGATTAGGGACTTTCGTCGTCTAACCATTTAACTCAACTTAGCCTACAACTACTTCTTTGAGTGGTGATGTGACATCCCAATTGGTCTTTAATAACCCCGTTTATCAACCAAGCAAGGTGTTAGGTATATTTCTATTCTGAACACAAAGATTATATCGCCCATGCCACAAACATGCTCCTCACATTCTCATGTACTGACCTAGGTAATGCTTTCTAAAGCTATTGCCCAAGCTAACATATATGCTTTCATGGTGATCAATCATAAAAACAACCAACAATTCAGAATGAAGAGCGAAAACAGCAATCAATAACTTAATTCCAAAGAACGTATCATAAAATCACAATCATAATTCATGAATTCAACACTAGAGGAAGGGTTCTAGCCATTGTATTCGTAAAACTTCTCTACACTACGCTAAGCTAACATGCCACAAGAATTTGGTAGGTGAGAAGGGAATTTGCCAAACTAGTAGGTTCTCCTTCTCCCTTCCTCTGGTAGTTATCCCGAGGCAAATCGTGACCCCATGCAATTAGGAACTAAAGGGACCTATTATAGTAAATGGAAGCATTATAATTTGCTTTGTAATGAGCATTTCCAGAGTGTCACGAGTGTATCAAGACCTTTGCCCTCCGTGACACGGAGGTAACGCGGAGGCTCTTTGGAAATTGCCTAAGGAAGCCAAGGCTGGCAGGGTGACACGTTAGGCGTGTCCGCGGCGCCAGGCGGCCAGCGTTGGCACACCCTGTCGCGGAGAGGGACCGCCGTGCACGTTGTGGCGCAGTCTTCTTGCTGGCATGCGCTCGCGATGCCTGGCATGGCGTGGCACGGTGCAGGGCGCGACGAGCCGAACAACGTGGAGGCAGCTGCGTAGCAGCCGTACTTGCCATGGCCTATTCCTTGCCGACTTTCACCCGTTGCTCGACTCCATTCCTTTCCTTCACCAACTTATAAGTGGTTCCTTAAAATCATTGAAGCCTACAAACAAGGACTAATCATGTTGGTTAGCACATATCTTCACATTTTATATAAAATCACATGAAAATTTATAAAATTAACTAGCAAATAAGACTAAATTAAGTTATAAAGCGTCCCTCGGGCATGCTATTTTCGAGATTTATGGAGTCAGTAAGTAATATAGTAGCTCTTTTAAGAAGCTGAATGTTGAACCCACTAGAATTTGGACCCGTTCCTCTAATTATCCATTTCTAGTGTGATCTTAAATACCTAAAGTGTGGTTATAGACATTTTCGATGGAGAATAATTAAGTCTAGGTTTGATCAACGAAATATTACGAAGTACTCCGGGAGCAACATAAGTTAAAACCGAGATAATCATGTGATACTACGATTTGCAATGGGTTAAGCATGGAACTATCAATTGTTATTTCACATAATTAAAATTGCATGTTCATGGTATTTGAAACCTCTTAACACGGCAATCTAGCCTCCCTTTGCATCATTGTGGCGAGGATGCTAATTTCTAGTTCGCGGGCAATCGATTATGTTGTGGTTTGCGGGGGAAACGTTAGGGACTTTCTGCGTCTAACCATTTAACTCAACTTAGCCTCACATACTTCTTTGAGTGGTGATGCGATAATTCCAAGTTGGTCTTTAATTAATCGTTTGTCAACGTTGAAGCAAGGTGTTAGGTATATTTCTATCTTGGACCGCAGATTATATCGCCAAATACAAACATGCTTGTCCGCGTTCTCATGTCACGACCTAGGTAATGCTTTCTCAAGCTATTGACCAAGCTAAATATACTTTCATGGTGATCAATCATAAAAACAACCAACAATCCAGAATGCAAGAAGAAAACAACAATCAATAAGCATTAAAACAATATCCTTAAAATCACAATCATAATTCATGGCTTCAATAGTCAGGAAGGGTTACGCCATTCCTGTTCATAAAGCTACTCTACACTCTTGCTAAACTAACATACTTACAAGAATTTTGTAGATGAGAGAATTTTCCAAACCCTAGCTGAGTTCTCCCACTTCTCCCTTCACTCCACGGGTAGTTTCGAATAAAATTGTGACCCCACGGAATTGGAGCTAAGGGACTGCCCCTTAGTAAATGGAAACGTGCAAATTTGCTTTGTAATGGAACGGCTCCGTGTCAGGAGTGTATCGTGAACTTGCCTCCAGTGAGCATGGAGGCAGGCTCTCTGAAATTGCCTCGGGGAAGCCCAGAAGCTGTCGAGTGACACCAGCGTTGGCGGCGTGTCACGCTAGGCTGTAACGTTGGCACACCTGTCACGGAGAGGACACGCCGTGGCACGTTGTTGGTGTGCGGCGGTGCGCCTGCTGCTCATACACTGCGTGCTAACATAGGCGTGGCACGACGTTGGGCGCGGCACACGCACGGCGTAACCTGTTGCAGCGTCCTTGCTAGCCTACTCATATAGGCTTTACACTTGGTGCTTCGACTCCGTTTCCTTTCCTTCACCAACTTATAAATTAGTTCGTCAAAATTAGTGAAACCACCACAAAACAAGGACTAATCATGTTGGTTATCACATATCTTCACATTTATATAAAATCACATGAAAATGTATAAAATTAACTAGCGAAACAAGACTAAATTAAGTTATAAAGCGTCACTCGGGCATGCTATTTTGCTCTAGATCAGTACCCCACTCGAAGCACTTCTCGACATTAAGTTTGGATGACAACTCTAGAAATAGAGTCTTGCAAGCTTGTAGAAAGGTCTAGAAGGAGGAACAAGCTCCATATATTGAAGTTTCTTGATTGATAGACAAAATGACTTCACTTACGTAAGGGCCAATAAGTGCAAGAGGCGACATCTTTTGCTTGGTCCTTTCATTTCTCACCACCACCCCTATAGCATAGTAGAAAACTAGAGAAGAAATTGGGGGTGAGATTCATATCCTCAAGGTGGAGGGAAAAAGTGGTGAAACCGGATGCGTCGTGCGCGACATAAAATTAGGCGGCGCAGGTGGCAACCCGAGAGTACCACAGTACCATTTAATTTCTTTCATTTGTGTGGTTTGTTTATTTTCATATTTGTGTTTTGGTGGAAAGTTAAGCACGAGATGGAGGGAAGTCGAGTACCTTGCAAGGAGGAAGCTACGGAAACATGAAGAGGATAAGTGTGGTCAAATACCCACTTGTTCAAAGGAAGAAAAACATCTTGTGCTAGGCCTAGAAGGCCTCGAGGAGTATTTCTCATCATGTTAAAATTTAATATGATGTTATGGGGACATAGCATGATTCAAGTGTGAAATTGAGAAAAATTTTTTTTTGTGCTTAATGATTTTGGTGAATTAGTGCTTGAGAGAAATATTGGAGCGAAAATTTTGAATTAAGCATGAATTCACCACCCGCTGGTTTCTTTTCGGTTCTTTTCCGATGGGGGGTCTTTGAACCGAAGAATAAAAATTTTCTTTGTCGTATATAATGTTTTAGTCATGAACCCAGAGACTATTTCCGACGATGGATGGATGACGATCGTCTTGAGGAAAATTAGTCAATAGTTTGGTTTTTGAACATGTAGCTAATTGATGGCTTGATGATCTTGTTATGTGTTATACATGATTGTAAGATACAAGTGTGGTTAGTGTTGAAGCATGTAAAAAGTGTATAACTTTGTTTGAGACACTTAGGCTCTTGAATTTGACTCAATGTGATTGAAGCTTAATTTTTGAATTCTTGTGATTAGGCGAGTTAGAGTGTCTGCTGAATGTGTCTTGGAATTGAGCATGTCTTTTGTGAGTGTAAGTTTTGAATATTCCGTGCTATTGTGGAATGTCTACATAACTTGCTGGGTGTGTATACAAAACAAAATGAAGGATGTAGAGTGTAGGAGATGATTTAGGCATTTCTTTGAATGAGCCAAATATCTAATCCTTGCCTCACCTACCGTGATTATTGAATCCTAGTTATCCCCATTGAGCCTTAAGCCTCTTCTTTGATAAGCTACAACATAAAAGCTAAATCATTTTTCTTTCAGTAGCATGAATTTGATCCAAAACTCCAAAGCACTTAAGGGAAAAATCCGAAGAGTAAAGAGTGAAAATTGGGAAAAAAGGAAAAATAGCGATTGTGGAAGTTAAGGAAAAACTTAGGAGTGCACTTGCTTGAAATTAGTTGATTATTGATGGGAAGCAGAAAATAAATAAATGAAAAAGTTATACTCCTTACCAATAATCTAAGTGTGCTTAAATAAAATACGAACAAAGAAGAGAGGATAAGCGAAAAGAAGGAGGGTGAAGTAAGAGAAGAGATATGCCTAATGAAGGTGTAATGTGTTAAAAGCGCTTGGGGAAGATTGTCAAGATTATTAAAGAATACCTACCTACCCTTAGCCTACATTACAACCTAATAAGTCCTACTTGATCTTACATTCAAACATCTTTAAATTAGTGGAGTAAAACACTAAGGGCAAGCTTATAGGTCACTACATGATGCATGTGAATTCTTTGTGAGAGCGAGCGTAATTTTTATTCATATACCCATACATGGTGTGATTTGAAAAGTCATGAGTTAAAATGGGTAACTCTCTTGTTGTGAGGAACATGTAGCTGAAGGATAGCATTCATGTTGGATTTCTTGATTAGTTGATTTGCATGAGTTTGTTGATATTGAGAGTCGATTCTGGATGTTAGGAAGTCTTAACATGGTTTACGTAATTTTAGGAATAAAACATGCTCTATTTGTAACTTGCTATCTTACATAGTCATTATAATTCGTAGCTTGAATTGTCTTGCTAAATTAGCTATGTGTGTGTCTTCATGTGCATGAGATGTAAAAGGTTTGTTCGAGGATAGACAAGGCTTAAAGTGTGGGGTTGTGATCTTGGGCATAATTGCATTCCCAAGTATTACTTTATAACTTAGTTTTTGTCTTGTTTATCTACTTATTTATGCCATTCTCTTGTGATTTTATGTAAATGTGAATATATATAACTTAATATATGCTTAGTCCTTATTTTTGAAGGTTAATAATGCATTTGAGAAACTGAATTCATGATTTGGTGAAGTGGAGGAATGGAATCAAGAGCAAACGTGAAAGTCAACAAGAAAACATGCAACAGCGCACCACACGATAGGGGTCGTGTCACGCTGCCTGCAGCAGCGGCAGCATTCTGCGAAAATTGCATTTTTGGGCATTCTAGTGAGGATGCGCGTTACCTCCATGTCACGAAACTGAGCTCAGCGTTCACCTCCGTGACACGTTTCCATTCCACCACAAGCAAAAATCTTGATTCTCATTTTACTATAAATAGGAACTTTGCCCCAAAATTAGGGTACACACGTTTTAAGGAAAACCGAGAGGGCGCAGAAGGAGACTTGGAGAACTCACCTAGGGTTCATCTTTTATTCATTTCTTTTCATCTATTCTTGTAAGCATATTACTCTAAACATGTCTTTGAGTATTTGTATAGCGTGGTGGCTGAATCCCTCCATCTAGGGTTGAGGCCATGGATATGATTGTAAATACTTAAATTCATTTTAGGTTGAGTTGTTAATTGTTGTTTTGTCTGCATTCTTAATTATTGTTGTTTTTATGCTTGATCACATGAAAACAAGTGGGTTAATCTTAGGTGAAAGCTTGGAAAGAGCAACCTAGGCAAGAACATAAGATTGTAGGAAGCAAGTTCTTATCTTTTGATAGGATTCTCGGTTAGGATAGGAATATACCTAATTTGCCTTGCTTGATTGATAAAATGGGAAGATATCAAGACACTTGCTAGATTTGTCATTCCACCACTCGTATAAGTAGTTGTGAAGCTAAGGTTGGTTAAATGGTTGGAGGTACGGAAGTCCTCAATCAAGAGCATAAACCTGACAAACCACATCACGTAATTGAATTGCCTATGAACTAGGTTTTCACATCCCCGCGCTCAACAATGTAGTTGTGAGGCTTGTTTATCGTGTTTAGAGGCTCGAAAGACCATGAACATGCATTTTCAGCTATGTGAGACAACAATTGATAATTTCAAGCGCTTAACCCATTACAAATTGTAGTAGTGCATGATTATCCGGCCTTGAATCTAGTTTTGTTTTGTATGTTAGTTATTTCGTGTCACCCCTCGGAACATTACAAATTGTGAAAACTTCTAAAATCAGCCTCTTAACTAACTCTTGAACTTGTTCGCTGGGCAGTTCTTTGTGGGTTCGACATTCGGCTCTTAAGGGCCACTATATTACTTGTACGACCGCGTGCACTAGCGTGTGCAATTTGGGCGCAACACGAGTCCTCGAAGTGAGGACTCACAAATAGATAATGCTGCTGAAATTGTTTGAAGGAAAATGCGCGATGCTTTGACTAAGGAACTTTGTATCATATACGATATAGCATGGAAAATATGCATCGGTACTTTTGAATGTACAGTATGCAAGATGTAAGTAAGAACGGTAGAAATACAAATTTGAATTGATAAAAACTGAATAAGCGTAACACAATCTTGACCCGACTACATCTTGAGATTTTAATAACTAAGTTGAACTAAAAACACAGTGGGTGACGGTATGGTCTTATGCGTGGGAGAGACTATAGGCAGCTGTAATCATGTGAGCTAGGCAGAATGTGGAGTCCAATGTATACTCCCATCGGAAAAGGCCCTGCCTTGCCAGTATAGTAATTTGGAATTGAGTGATCTCTATCGATGCCCATTTGGGCTAAAACCCATGGTGGCAATAGTTCTAGGAACCCGAATGTGCTGAACCCCGATCCTCTTGGTGCTATGTCCTACTCCCATTGGAAATTTCTAATTGGCTGAGAGGGTCGTGGCTCAAGCTTGATATCCCAAGACTTAAGTCGGAATATTTATGGAAGTAACCTGAAGTTTGAAGGACCTAATAGCTAAAATTGAAGGTTCTAATAAACTAGAATGCTTTAGGCGAAAGCGCCATGTAGATCTAAAGAACACCACGACAGCGATAATTGAGACTACATCGTTTCTTAGACTCCTCAAGAGAACTAAGTATAGTCAAACTAATCGAGATGATATTTCTGTACAATATTGAAAAGACTAAGAAATCTGGCGGGACTAAACAATCAATAATTCAACTTTTTAGGATAATCTAGCGAATAACGTGCATTGAGTACAAGAACTATAGAATCCAGCAAGGTTTTGTATACGGACAATTATGCAAGACTCTTCATATTACATTCACAAACTAGGCTAAACACATATTTCATCAAAAGAGTTGTCAACATAATTTATAACTAATTACAAGCTTCAAGAATCATTAAAATTATAACAAGGAAATTTGTATTCTAAGCCCGGCAGAGACAAACTTAGCATTGATACAAAAGGGCTAGAGCTAAAAAGATTTTAGGAAAGGTTTTGGGAACAAAGGAAGTGATATTTCCTTGTTGAAATCCCATATACCTAGAGAAGGATCCCTAAGAAAAGTCCTTAAGAAATTTGAGAAGAGAATTTGAAACTCTTGATCTTTCCATGTAGTTCTTAGCGAGTTTCTATGCATTGAACTTGAGAGAATGAGAGGAATAAAGAGAATGTTGACTAACTCCCTAAATCTCTAATTTTAAGCGCAAAATGATGTAATTGGTAGGCATTAAAACAATAAGAAGTTACAAAAAATGTCCCTAAATTCGAAGCGGCCCAAAACCTCCCTGCAGTGACCACGGTGACCCTAATGAGTCATTAGGTCAGCTGGATGACTCGTGGTCCTCTCTCAGCCGTTGCCCTTTGAACATTCCCACTTTCCAATTCGGCCTCTCGACCCGGCCTCTTCTCGAGGTTGTGAGGTAACACCACGACTTGTAGCTCCCATCCGTAGTCCATCCCACGACCATGGATCGATGCGCTTTTGCCACTCCTTCGTGGAGTCACTTCACAACTTCCGTGGGTATTTCAGAGTCCTTGGACAAGTCGTCACTGTGACACAGTGCAACATTTCCCCAATTTCTCCATTTAAAATCTTGAGTGCGATCTTAGGAACTTTTAGGGTGTCACATTTCCTTTCATCATGTCCAATGAGATCGTTTCTCGATCAGACAATTAGATACTAGGTCAATGTTCTTTGTTCACCAATTCATCCTTCATTCCCATGAATAAAGGGGCAATTGTTGATACCCAATTTTATCCCTAATATTTTTAAAAACTAAATATTTTATATATATATATATATATATATATATATATATATATATGCTTATTCTAAAATTATTCTTTTAACATAATTGATTATAGCTCGCATCCATAATATTTAAGTATTAATTAAAAATTAAAAAACCAAAAACAAACCAAAAATAATTATTACTTTAAAAATATTTTATTGCATTAGTTTTAAGTTATTAATTTTCTAATATGTAATTATGTTATATTACATATTGCATAATAATATATACATATACATTTTCAATTAAACATGCTTTTATTTACAAAATATAATTTACTCAATTTTATAAATTATTTAATTTCATAATAATAATATTTATATAATTTTATCGCGAATTAAGCTATTATATTTGTTGCTAAATTATATAAGTGTAGTATGTTTAGTGTAGTATGTTTATTAATTTATATAGAAGCTAATTCAATTTTCCTCCAATTTATTAAAATCTAGCCACTTTCTATCTAATTCATGCCAATTGTAGCTTTTTAAAATCAATTCAGGCCATATTTCAAATTCCAATTCAGCTCAATTAAAATCCTACCGATTGATTCAATCCGTGACCCATTTTAACCCATAACCCGACCCAAAATCTAAATTAGTCTGATGATCCTGATTAAATCCTACTACTTTCTTATTATCCAAAATACCCCTAAACCCAGACCTAACTCTCACACTTTCTCTCCATCGATTAATCGCACTCACCCTCTTCTCTCAATCTTTGTCTTCCATCTCTCCATCCAGCAAGACCGACCAACCACACCATTGCATCACCTATCCTCTCTTTGTTTCTCCAGTCATCCTCTGCCCCCTCTACCTCTCGCTCAGACGTGCGATCCACTAGACCCCTCATTGCCTTCCTCTTCCCTTCCTTCTTCTCCTCTCTGGTCGAGAACCCCAACTACGCGCCAAACAGCAGCACCACAACTTTGTATTTGGTGAAACGCAACACCTCATTCTTCATTTTCTCCTACTTAATTTCTCCTACTTAATTTCTCTTCTATCTCTTTTACCAACGAACCACCATCAAACAACCCTATAGAATCCACCTTAATTCTCTCACGTCCCTCTTCTCTCCTTTATCCTTCTCCTCTCCCTCAACAAAATCCCTACGACCACTGCTTTCACCCTCTTCTCCAGTCTATTCTCATTGGTAAATCCACTCCACCGCATACAAACAACTCTCCACACCCCAGTCGCTTCACTCAGTCAAAATAGACTAAGATCTCTTCGACATCACTATGCATCAATATGCGATGGAGAAAATAGAGGAAATAGACTCTATCGAGGTGAATCCAAACTCAAACTCTTTAAATTTGGTAAACAAAGCACAAGTTGAGATATTTAAAGTCAATTTCAGAAACTCCTTTCATAATCCAATGATATTTTTTGTTTGCTCATCTTGATTATGTTCCAGAAATTACATACTTAATAATATTCAGTTTGTTTTATTATCAAATTATGAAGTTGAGAACATCCAACTACAAAAGCCCACTTCTGTGATCATATGAAGTTTATCATCATTGTGTTTCAATTCTATTTCAGATATAGAGAGTTTAGACCTTCCCTGGTTATTGGTGATTTAAAAAAAAAGTCAAATGGGTATATTATTTTGGCAATTGAGCATATTTTATTTATTGTTAGAGTTGATTGACAACCCTTGTGTATGCTAACTTTCCCTTTATAATATTGATTTGTTGAAATATATGTAAGTTTGGTTTGGAGAGGTAGTTTTTTTATTTAGGAACGAAAATTTGTCTCTTAATTATTGGTTGCTAATTGATCCCTTTCTTTACTTAATTTGATACATGACAACGTTCTTTAAATGTTAATTATTGTAATTAGAAATTACTCATTACAATCTCGTCACTTATGAAAACTTCAAACTCTTTTGTTTACATAAAGTTCTTATTAGTTTTGTGTTAATTTGATCCTATTAGATGATTTACATTCCTCCTTTTTATCTGTTGTCTACTTGATACAATCTTTTGCATTGGTAATCTCGACTCATCGGCTACCCGTCTGTTTATTTTCCTTCCTCTAATTATAGGATAGTTTGTAGTACTTAGACTATTTATGGTAAATCTTTATTTTTTCTAGCACCTCGATTTTAAATATTTAGCTACTTTACTTGAGACTATGGCTGTTTTTCAGAATCAGTTCCTAGAATTATCATATAGTTTTCCTTATTTATTTCCTTTCTTATATAATCTTGAAAAGAAAATCATGTGGTATTTATGGTAACTAAGGATCTCTTGCTTAATTGAAATCCCTTTAACTATGTAAACAACTTATAATATTCGACTTTTAAGGAAAGTCGTAGCCTGCTTTGTGCCTGATTTGATTCCGAATGTTTTGTTAAGGAAAGTTTCTCCTTGATTGATTATGATGAATATTTTCCTTCTCCTCTCATTGTTTAACCGATTATATCCCCTTAGTATATAAGTATGCTCTTCTCTCCTTTTCTAGGCATTCCAACATGGGCTATTTTGTAGCAAATAAGCTTCAAACCTCACTGGTTCTTTAGCAATATAATTTTGACTTTTTCTTTTCTATAACATTTGAACATGGTTAATTCTCTAGAAAAATAAATTTTCTCTTTTCTTTAACATTTAAGAAGGAAACTTGATATTTGAGATTTTCTTCTTTACTATTCAGACTCATTGAATCGCGAGGTATTTCTTATTCTTAATTTGTACCTAACTAGTTAGTTCATCCAACTATAGTCACTTTTTCATGTTATTCTCTTCTTTAGTCATTTATTAGAAAATATGAAAAATGATTCATGTGTTATTTGAAATGTGCATGTTTGAATTGATTTATTATTTACCAGCTTATTTATGCCCACTTGATAAAGTACTCTGGGTGTTATTTGTATGACGCTACTATTTGTGTCTATGTATATGCATTGCATGTGCTTGTTTAGTCTTTTGAAGTAGGTGTCTCCTTACCTTTGTTTGGATGCTTTGAAGTGTCATTTGGGATTCAAAAGATGAGAGACCATGGGGGCAACTCATAGAATTTATATGTATGTATTGTCTTCTGTTATTTTGATCTGTAATGGTCATGTACAAACAAATGTTATAATAGTGGAAAAGGGGATTTGTGACTATGAAAGGGGATTGCATGTTTTTCTGCTTCTTTTATTTTTGTTCTTTCTTTGTTTCTGTCGAATATGCGAAACATGATGCAAATGTCCCACTAAAAATCATGCTTGTAGAAACTGCGATTATGCCTATAGGAAATAATCCGTGTAAAATTAATTAATCGTTGTGTTAAAATCATTGTTCATAAGATTAATAGTCTGCACATAAGATTTAATGCTACCTTGATTTAAACCTTTCATAAAAAGGCAATCATACAGAAATCATGTCTATAAGAATCTTCTTACTGCATTCTCAGAGATCATGCCCATAGGAATCAACACAGAGGCTTATGTGAAATCCTAATATGCTAGTTTATGGTTCTTTGTGTGAGTACTCTCCATGTCATCATGCCATGTAGGAGCCATTTGGCATATATCTTTGCCATGAGCAGGCTTACATAAGCAAAAATCCTACACTTGATGGAGTATTCTAGAAAACTATAGAGATTTCCCATAGACGACCTTGGAGTCTTATGACATTTCTAGGAAAGTCCTTGAAAAAGTCTAGACATGTAGAGAATTCTAGAAAGGACTTAGTTGTAAATATGTAGGGACTTGTATAATAACTATTTTATTTGCATCTTAGCCCCTAACTGAGTAGTATAAATAGGAGGGGGGAGCATTCATTTATAAAACCATCAAGAAAAATCAATCAAGTTCTCTACATTACTAAAAGCTTCTCTTAGCAAATTTCTCTTACCTTCCTTATCCAACATTCTCTTAGCGATCTAAAGTTTAAAGGGCTTACTTGAGCTTGAAAGATCGTGAAAGATTCATGAGTGAATTGTCAAGTGCCACACAGTGTGCTTAGTCGAAGTCTAAGTCCATAATGTGGTATCAGAGCAAAGGTTAATACTAAGGGAATGGCAAACGAGGGAGACATCAACGCTGCTAGCACTACCAACATCTTATATGATGCTTGGAAAAAGCACCGAAAGGGGAGAAATATTCATAAGAGGAATGAGGAACTGCTGTACGACCCTATATCAAGTGAAATGCTGACATCCCACTCACCTTCAACCACTGAGGTGAGTTATGAAGAACATGAGGAGCCTCCCACAGATGTCACACCTAGATTAGAGTGGATCTCAAGGGTTGACACGGCAAGGCAGGCTATGGAAATATTTGGCAAATGATTAAATGAGGTTGATGACAAGTTCATGACTCTTGAAGACTTCACCCTTGAGGAGAATGAAGATATCCAAAAGGAGTTGGAGGGGCGAAAACATGCAGAATTGGAGATGAGAGAAACTATCACTTTCTTGGAGTGCATGCTCATGGAAGCGTTAAGCATGATTGAGACCATGGTGGACAAGATAGAAGCACTCGAGGGGGAGATTGAAGTTGGAGGGTTTGCCACATCCGACAAAGAGAAGGAGGCCAAGGTTGTGGCCCCTAAAACACCAATGTTCAAAGGTGCTCATGATGCACAAGAGGTGGAAAATTTCCTTTGGCATTTGGAAAATTATTTCAAATGCAACAGGGTGAAGAGCAATGAGAGTAAGATTAACACCATTGTGTTGTACCTCTCGGAGATGGCCATTATATGGTAGAAACAAAAGGATTCAGAGATGGAGAAGGGGGTTTGGGCAATCAACACATGGGAGAAGTTTCAAGCTGAGTTCAAGAGGGCTTTGTTCCCCAGCAACGTCATTTATGAGGCGAAACGCAAGTTTCGGGAGTTCAAGCAGATCGGAATCATACGTGCATACGTGAAGGAGTTCACCACTCTTACGCTTCAGATTCCCAACCTTATAGATGAAGATATGTTATTACACTTCATGGATGGGCTGCAAAATTGGGCCAAGATGAAGCTTGAATGCCGACAAGTTAGTATTCTTAATGAAGCTATTGTACGGGCTGAAGCTTTGACTGACTTTAGGCATGACAAAGGAAAAGGCAAGCAGAAAAGAAGTAGCCATGCCGAAGGTGGGGGAGATTGTGGCAAAATCAAGGAACAACAGCCACATCCCAAGAATCATGACACCCACAAGTCCGATGGTAGAAAGCTTGGACGTCAAGGCTATGCTGAGAGGAAGGCACAAGCCACGAAAGGAGACAATTGCTACATATGCCGAGGACCACATGGCTTTAGGAATTGTTCCAATTTAAAGAGTCTCTATGCCATGGTGCATGAACGGAAAGAGCAAATCCAAGGAGAGAGTTCGAGTGTAGTACGATCGGGTATGATAGGATTATGTGGCACACTTAAGAAGCCCGCTCATGCACTGGTGGACATAGGAGCAACCCATAATTTTGTGACTGAGGCTGCAGTAAAGAAACTAGAGTTGAAGCTTGGTCCAACTAACTCTTGTGTCAAGACCATAAACGCTTAAACTCAAAATGCTCGTGGTGTAGCCAATGGTGTTGGTGTCAAATTTGGGTAATTGGGAAGGTACAACAAATTTTACAGCCACAATGATGAATATATCTTTGATATTATTATAGGGCAAGAGTTCTTTAGAAGATGTCATAACTTGATCAATCCATACCTCCAGTATCTCGTGGTCATGGAGCGAGAAGGAGCTTGCATGGTTCCCATAATAACTATACCACAAGGACATAGCCAAACACAACTATCAGTTATGCATATTATAAAGGGGCTCAAGAAGGGGGAGCCCACGTTCATGGAAACTATTGTAAGTTTGGAGGAAGATGGGGGTTCCCAAGAGACGCTATCGCCTTGCATAGAAAAGCTACTCAAAGAGAACAAAGATGTTATGCCTGATGAGCTGCCAAGGCACTTGCCTCCTAGGCGTGAAGTGGATCATAAGATTGAGTTGGAGCCTAGAGCCAAACCACCCGCATACTCCCCATATCGCATGGCTTCGCCCGAGTTGGAGGAACTAAGGAAGCAATTGAAGGAGTTTCTTGAAGTTGTTCATATCCGCTCATACAAAGCACCCTATGGAGTGTCAGTCTTATTTCAAAAGAAGAAGGATAGATAGTTACGCTTATGTATAGACTACTGAGCACTCAATAAAGTGACAATAAAGAATAAATACCCTATCCCACTTATTTCTTACTTGTTTGATAGACTTGGACAAGCCAAGTACTTTACTAAGGTGGACCTTCAAAAGGGTTACTACCAAGTGCGAATAGCAGAAGCGGATGAACCAAAGAAGACATGTGTGACGAGATATGGAGCCTATGAGTGGTTGGTTATACCCTTCGGCTTGACCAATGGACCCGCTACATTTTGCACACTGATGAAAAAGATTTTTCATCCTACCTTGATCAATTCGTGGTAGTCTACTTGGACGATATAATCATGTACAACCACACCTTGGAGGAGAATGTAGAGAACTTAAGGAAGGTTTTTTAGGTCTTGCGGGAGAATGATCTTTAAATCAAATGGGAGAAATGCATGTTCTCCTAGCCTAAAGTACATTTCTTGGGACATTTCATTAGCCAGGGCCGATTGCGCATGGATGAGGCCAAAGTGCGAGCTATCCAAGAGTGGGAGGCGCCCACAAAGGTGACTGAGCTTAGATCATTCCTTGGACTAGCTAACTATTATCTCAAGTTCATTAGCAACTATTCAACCAAGGCAACACCTTAGACTGAGTTTCTAAAGAAGAACAAGTCATGGGTTTGGACGGAACATTATCAAAACGCATTTGAAGGCCTTAAGGCAGCTATGACAAAGGAACCAGTCTTGTTATTACCCGACTTTACCAAGAAATTCAAGGTGCATACATATGCATCTGATGTTTCCTTTGGGGTTTCTTGATGAAAGATAATCATCCCATAGCATTCGAGAGCCGCAAGTTGAATGAGACAGAACGACATTACATAGTACAAGAGAAAGAGATGACTGCCATTGTTCATTACCTTCGCACATGGAGACATTACCTACTCGGGTCAAAGTTGGTGGTCAAAACTGACAATATGGCCACTAGCCACTTTCAAATGCAAAATAAACTTACACTGAAGTAGGCTAGGTGGAAAGACTTCTTGGCCGAGTTTGATTACAAGCTAGAGTACAAGCCAGGCAAGGGTAACATCGTACCCGATGCCTTGAGACAAAAGGCTGAACTTGCTGCCATCACTTTAGCAAGTTGTGATATTCAAGAATCCATAAGAGGGCATGCAACACGACCCAGAAGCAAAGTAGCTTATGGAGTTAGCCGCCCAAGGCAATACAAGACATTTTTGGGTGGAAGATGGACTATTGTTCAACCATAGGATGGAGGTCTACGTGCCCAAGTTTAGAAACATCAGGCGGAAAATTATGAAGGAAAGCCATGAAATGTTATGGGCCGGGCACCCGGGCCAGTGTTGCACAAGGGCCTTGATCGAGTCAATCTACTAATGGTCGCGGATGCATGATGATATTGAATGGTATGTGCAGACTTGTCTAGTGTGCTAGAGGATAAAGTGGAGCAATAGCAACCTGGAGGACTTTTGGAACCGCATCTAGTTGTAGAGTGTCCATGGGAGAGCGTAACTATAGACTTGATCACTTTCTTACAAAAGTCTGAAGGATATGGGACGATCATGGTCGTGGTGGATAGGTTTTCGAAGTATGCTAACTTCATGCTAGCCATAGTAGTTTGCACAGCTAAAGAGGCTACCAAACTATTCTTTAAGAATGTGGTGAAGTATTGGGGCTTGCCAAGGAACATCATTAGCGATCGAGATCCACGGTTTACCAGGAAATTTTGGGGAGAATTGTTCGATATGCTTGGCACAGAGTTACATTTCTCCACTAGTTTTCACCTACAAACCGATGGAAAGATAGAACGGGTCAATGCCTTATTGGAGTGCTACTTGAGGTAATTTGTGAGTTCACACCAGAAGGATTGGGCAGGGCTCCTAGACATAGCCCAATTCTCCTATAACTTGTAGCAGAGTGAGTCTACCAGGTGAACACCATTCGAGTTAGCCACTGGCCAGCAGCCACAAAATCCACATTCACTACCAACGTGTTCGAGGGAAAAAGGTTGGGGGCTTACCATATGGCTAAGGGGTTTGAGGAGCAGCTTGAGACTACTAAGTTCTACTAGGACAAGGAAACAAAGAAGATGAAGAATTTTGCTAACTGCATGCATCTTCCCATAGATTATAAAGTTGGGGACATGGTTTTGATGAAGTTTAACCCAAGGTAATTTAAGACACTACGAGGTATGCACCAGAACTTGGTATGAAATTATGAAAGACCATTTAGGATCATCGCTAAGGTGGGGAAGATCTCATATAAGTTGGAGTTACCAGCTCATCTCAACATTCTTGTTGTCTTCCATGCTAGTATGCTTAAGTCATACCATGAAGACAAGGATAACCCCACTCGAGGTCAGTCAAGTAGGGCACCAATTACCATCACCACTTCGCATGATCAATTGACAAACATAGTTTATGCGCTGCTAATGTAGTGGCTTATCGAGCATTCGAAAAACTTACACCATCCATTTCAAATAAGATTTATCCTCTGGACACATGAGCAATCCAAGGAGATTGAAGCTATCATTGACTATCAAGCCAAGTGAAAACAAGGGAAAAAGGCTACTGCCATATTCCTCGTCCATTGGAAAGGGAAATCACTGGAAGAAGCCACGTGGGAACGATATGAAGACTTATGGAAATTGAAGGACAAGATCCAAGAGTTTATGTAGTAGCATTGCGCCGCGATCGTTGCAACACCAGGTGGGGATGATTGCCAGGACACTCCGCTTTATCATTCCACGTAGGAGCCATTGGCATATATCTTTGTCATATGGAGGCTTACATAAGCAAAAATCCTATACTTGGTGGAGTGTTCTAGAAAACTATAGAGATTTCCCATGGAAGACCTTGGAGTCTTATGGAATTTCAAGGAAAGTCCTTGGAAAACTCTAGATATATAGAGAATTCTAGAAAAGGACTTATTTGTAAATATGTAGGGACTTGTACAATAATTATTATTTGCATCTTAGCCCCTAAGTGAGTAGCATAAATAGGGAGGCATTTGTAAAATAATCAAGAAATATCAATCAAGTTCTCTACATTACTAAAAGCTTCTCCTAGAAAATTTCTCTTATCTTTCTTATCCAACATTCTCTTAGCGATCTGGAGTTGAAAGGGATTACTTGAGTTTGCAAGATCGTGATAGATTCATGGGCGAGTTGTCAAGTGTTGCACAATATGTTTAGTAAAAATCTAAGTCTGTGACATTTGGCTTTATTTTTGTGTGATGTTAATCACCTGTAATAGCCCTAAGTATACCTTAGACCCAAAATCCCAGTTAGTAGTCCATTGCCTCTTGGACATTAGGATTGGGACGGGTAGGCACAAGCTAGGGCATTAGTATTTTCCTTTATTTAGAATAATTTAGTATTAATAACTAATTAACTAGGTGGGTAGTGAGACATGATATTTTGTGCTCGCTGAATAATATGAGCAACCTAAAAGGGTTGCATACATGGAGATTGAGTTAGACTAAAATAACCGTCTCCCATCTATTTTGTGGAACTACGTTATACCTGATTCCCTTTAAGGGATACGTAGGCTACTTTGTGAGACTCGGTCTAAATCTTTTAAAATTTAGTTATATGTATTGTTCTTTGTCTCTTTTTTTAATTTATTGAGAAAATATTATTTACTTTATTTGTAAAAATTTGTTATAATAACATGATTCCTTCCCATAAATTGGCTCATGTTATGAAATAATAAAAAAAGAACAAGAATATTGTAGAGAAAGAGAGAAGGAGAGAAGTTCTTATTTCTCTTGATGAGATAAAATACAATGAAGGAGAA
>JACEIK010000781.1:156458-177716 GCA_018107945.1 Datura stramonium
ATATGATTTTCACGATTTAACTAGTCATGCATGTCATGTATGAATTTATATGAGCACGTTGCATGTTTTGGGAGTAGTACTTAACACCGAGTAGGTTAGGGGCCTAGGTTACGCCCCGAATCTCAGAACTACGTGCCACCGTAGGTTATGCTGGGACCTCCTCAGTGATTGTCCCCTATGCCCTACGGGGCCTTCACGAGTGATATCACGCCTTTCATGGTTCATACCCTTGGCAAGGTATGGACGACCTCCTGACTAGGTTTATAGGTCGGGTTCCATGTGTGCTCATATGGGGTATGTCGGTTATAGAAATCTCCCATTGTTTCTCATGGTTTTAGTGTATGCATGATTATGTTTTTTTGGCTCAAGTTATGTTTTATGAAATGTTTTCCTCACATGTTATGACTATGACAGGTTTAAGAATAATTTGGAAGTATTGAGCCTTACGATATAATTATGATTTCAGTCTTATGATCATGATGTCCTCACTCTTATTATAACTTTTATGTTTTAAGCATTGTTTTGCATACCTTACATACCCAGTACCTTCTAAGTACTGACCCACATATTTTTAGGATCCGATTAGCAGGTTCAGCATCGTCCCTAGCTTGCTCTCAGTTCTGCTCTCAGCTTCAGTGGTGAGTCCTCATGATTCGAGGGCTTCATATTCGTAGCATGTTTTTATTTTGTTTTCAGAATGTTGGGGTTAGTTGGGATCTTGTCCCTTCAACCCGTCTATTATGATTAGAGGCTTTCAGACCTATGTGTAGTATTCAGTCGTTTATGTTTGGATCTTGTATTTTTGTTTCTTATATCTCATGTTACAATTTTCAATTAGTTCATGACTATTAAGTTAAGTTTTCCTCCTTATGTAAATGAATTAGATATATGCTCATGCCATGGGTTGACTTGGAGTCTTCGGGGCTCCTTGTCCCATGTCTACGGTCCGGGTGTACTCTCAAGTCGTGACAAACTTGGTATCAGAGCAATAGGTTTGAAGTGTCCTAGGGTGTCTGAAAGCCGCATTAAGTAGAGCCTTTTTCATGGGTTTGAAGCGCGCCACACTTATGACAAAGGGGCTACGAAACATTTTAGGAAATTTCACTTCTTTCATGATCTATGTCGTGCGGTCAAAATCTCTTCATCCTTCTAATTCGTGTTATTCGCGATTGCAGAAAATTATGGCTCCCAGAAGGATAACTGGAAGGAGGAACAAAAATGATGAAGGCCACGGGGTGGAAATGATAATGGGCGCCCCACCTGTTAAGGAATCCAGGCACCTGAGCCAGCTGCCCACGCCGAGTTTCAGGCAGTGATTCAAATGTTGGTGCAGGCTTTGACCGCTTAGGTCAACCAACAAGTTGTTTCCCATATTCCTCAGAGCGGCAATGCAACGGCAGCTCGTAACAGGGACTTTCTAAGGATGAACCCTCCCGAGTTCATAGGGCAAAGGTGGAAGAGGATCCACAAGAGTTCATTGAGGGAATTTTGAAGGTCACTCGGGTGATGGGGGTGACAAATGAGGAGTGCGTGAACTTGGCCTCATATCAGTTAAAGGAGGTCGCCTTCATTTGGTTCAAGCAATGAAGGGATAGCAGGGCAGCGGGAGCAGGTCCTATCAGATGGGATGAATTCCGCATGGCCTTTCTCGACAGTTTCTTCCCTCGGAAGATGATGGAATTGAAAGCAACCGAGTTTGTTAACCTCAAGCAGGGAAAGATGACGGTGCTAGAATATTCACTTGAGTTCACTCGCCTGTCAAAGTATGCCCCGGAGATAGTAATGGACCAGAGGGCGCGGGTGGGCAGATTCATGCAGGGAGTAGCTGGGTATTTGGATAAGGATGCAGAACAGCTATGCTTCATCAGGATATGTACTACCCACGGATAGTCCTCTATGCCTAGCAGATGGAAGCAGCTCATATGAGGCAGAGAGAGGCCAAGAGAGCCAGAACTGATAGCCAAAGGTTCTCCCAGCAGAGGCCAGGGGGTGGACCTCACCAACAGTCCTAGCACAGGTCCATTACACCAGATCCATCTTCAGCCAGTACTCTATCTAGGCCACAAGATGGTCAGAGGAGCAGGGCCTCAGGTTCGAGGAGTCAAAATAGAAAGCACACAAAGCGCACCTTTCCATCTTGTGCTAGCTGTGGTAAGAATCACCCAGTGGTGGGCTCAGATGCTTGTTTCGGGTATGGCAAACCTGGACACAGACTCAGGGATTGCCCTGCAACTAGGTTAGGGGGTGGTGGAGCCCGCACTTCAGCAGCTAGTTCAACAAGTCCAGTGGCACGTCAGACTCAGTAGGGTGCTTCGCTTGGTTCAGCTAGTGGCCAGCGCCAGAATCGGTTTTATGCACTTGGATCTCGACAAGAGCAGGAGACTTCTCCCGATGTGGTTACGGGTATGTTACGAGTATTTCATATTGATGCTTATGCTTTGTTAGATTCGGGAGCCACACTTTCTTTTCTGAAACCTTACATTGCTAGTCACTTTGGAGTCAGTCCTAAAATTTTCTCAGAACCATTTTCTGTATCTACTCCGGTTGGTGATTCAATCGTAGCGAGACGAGTATATAGAGGTTGCCCCATTACAGTCTTGCATAAGGTTACCTTCGCAGACTTAGTAGAATTGACTATGACCAATTTTGACATCATCTTGGGTATGGATTGAATGTTTGCATGTTATGCATCTGTTAACTGTAGAACTCGAGCGGTGGAGTTTCGATTTCCAGGTGAACTAGTCTTAGAATGGAGGGGTAGTTCAGCGGTACCTATAGGTCACTTTATCTCCTACCTCAAGGCCAGGAAAATGATTTCCAAGGGTTGTATTTACCATTTGGTTAGGGTTAAGGATGTCACGTCCGAGACCTTCACCATTCAGTCAGTCCTTGTGGTGTGTGAATATCCTAAGGTATTTCTACATGAACTACGAGGTGTTCCTCCCGAGAGGGAGATTGAGTTTGAGATTGATCTTTTACCCGACACGCAACCCATATCAATTCCTCCCTACCGAATGGCCCCAACCGAGCTAAAAGAGTTAAAGGAGTAGTTGAAGGATTTGTTGGATAAGGGTTTCATTAGACCGAGTAAGTCCCCATGGGTTGCCCCAGTGTTGTTCGTACGAAACAAAGACGGTTCTCTTCGGATGTGTATTGAATATATGTAGTTGAACAAGGTACCATCAAGAATAGATACCCTTTACCCAGGATTGATGACCTATTCGATCAGCTTCAGGGTGCCAAATATTTCTCCAAGATAGATCTCAGGTACGGGTATCACCAGCTCAGGGTTCGGGAGAGCGATATCCCAAAGACTGCTTTTAGAACCCAGTATGGCCATTATGAATTCGTTGTTATGTATTTTGGACTAATCAATGCCCCTGCAACTTTTATGGATCTAATGAACATGGTATTCAAGGCATATCTGGACATGTTCGTGATCATGTCCATTGACGACATATTAATATACTCCAGGAGAAAGGAGGAGCATGTCGCATACCTGAGGGTAGCACTTTAGACCCTCAGGGATAACCATCTATATGCCAAGTTTAGCAAATGTTAATTTTGGCTGAACTCAGTTGCATTCTTGGGACATGTAGTGTCAAGCGAAGGTATAAGGGTGGACTCCCAGAAAATAGAGGCAGTAAAGAACTGGACCAGACCAGTAAACCCTTAAGAGATTAGAAGCTTTTTGGGATTAGCGGGTTACTATCAGAGATTCATGGAAGGTTTTTCATCCATTGCTGCCCCATGACTAGATTGACTCAGAAAAAGGTGAAGTTCCAATGGTCGGAGACTTGTGAGAAGAGCTTCCAGGAATTGAAGGCAAGGCTCACTTCAGCACCGGTGTTGACTTTACCGGAGGGTACGGATGGCTTCGTTGTATATTGTGATGCTTCGAGGGTCGGACTGGTATGTGTATTGATGCAGCACGGGAAAGTCTAGCATATGCTTCCAGATAGTTAAAAACTCACGAGAAGAATTACCCGACCCATGATCTTGAGTTGGCCGCGATGGTAATTGCTTTGAAGATACGGCGACACTACTTGTATGGGGTTCATGTAGATGTATTCACGGACCATAAGAGCTTACAATATGTGTTCACCCAGAAGGAATTAAATCTTCGGCAATGGAGGTGGTTGGAGCTACTTAAGGATTACTACATGAGTGTCATTTACCACCCGGGTAAGGACAACGTGGTAGCAGATGCCCTTAGTAGACTTTCTATGGGAAGTGTGTCACATGTGAGTGAAGACAAGAAGGAGTTGGTAAAGGAGGTACATCGACTTGCACGATTAGGAGTTAGGTTAGTTGGTTCGACCGATGGTGGGGTGGTAGTTCAGAATGGGTCAGAGTCATCCTTGGTAACGGAGGTGAAGGCTAAGCAAGATGAAGATCCAATATTGGTAAAGTTGAAAGAAGTTGTTGAGTGGAGGTAAGTATTCTCTAAAGGGGAGATGGTGTGCTTCGGTGCCGGGGTCCTTATGACCCGGACGTGGAGAGGATTTGAGGAGTCGGATGTTGCGCGAGGCTCGCGAGAAACCGGATATTCTATCCATCCGGGGAGCCACTAAAATGTATCACGCCTTGAGAAATCTCTTGGTGGAATGGTATGAAACGGGATGTTCTGCTGCGGGAATTTGTAGCCTAGTGCCTAAATTGCCAACAAGTGAGAGTCAGGCATCAGAGACCGGGAGGTATGCCAAAGACATCGGCATTCCTACTTGGAAGTGGAAAGAGATCAACTTGGACTTTGTAATAGGTTTCCCTTTTATGTGAAAGAGTATGACTACATTTGGGTAGTGGTTGGCAAGGTTGACCAAAAATTTCGCTCATTTCCTGCAGAGTCAAAACCACCAATTCAGTAGAAGATTAAGCAAAGTTGTACATCAGAGTTGGTTAGATTGCATGGAGTGCCCTTGTCCATTATATGAGATAGAGGCTTTTTTCCAGTTCACCTCGATTGGAGATCTTTTCAAGGACTTGGCACAGGCCAAGCTTAACCGCGACATTTAATCCGCCCAAACGGATGGTCGGGCGGGCGGACTATCAAACTCTTGAGGACATGTTGAGAGCTTGTGTCATTGACTTCAAGGGTAGTTGGGGCGAGCATTTTCCTCTTATCTAGTTTGCTTACAACAGTTATCCTCGGCATTCAAATGGCACCATTCGAGGCTCTTTACGGATGAAGGTGTAGATCAATCGTGGGTGAGGTGTTTTGAAGTCGGTGAGGCTTCGTTAGTCCCGATTCGAGTCCATGAGCTATGGAGAAAGTTCGATTAATAAGGAAGAGTAGCTTGTCAAAGTCGCCAAAAAGTCTTATGCGGATGTGAGGAGAAGGGAGCTTGAGTTTGAGATCGATGATTGGGTGTTTACAGAGGTATCTCCCGTGAAGGGAGTGATGAGATTTGGAAAGAAAGGCTTCGGCCGTATATTGGCCCTAGGATTGTGAGACGAGTGGGTAAGGTAGCTTATGAGTTAGAATTACCTTGATTGGCTTAGTTCATCTTGTATGTCACGCATGTCTTGAAAAAGTGCATGGGAGTCCAACCTTAGTGGTTCCGGTGGAAAGTCTTGGCGTGAAGGATAGCCCTAGTTATGAAGAAATTCTGTTGCAATCTTGGATCCTCGGAGTTCGGCGAGGACAGGAAGTAACTTCGGTAAAGGTGTTGTGGAGAAATAAGCATGTTGAGGGAGCTACGTGGGAAAGTTTGAAGCGGATATATGATGGCTAACTACCCCCACTTGTTCCCTCTTGCGGCCCCAATTCCGGTTTGAGGTATCGATTTTTGCCCTAAACCTCTAATTAGTTTTCGGGTTCCATTCATGCGTGCAAGTTTGTTTTATGATATGACATATGTATGTGATGTCGAATTCGATTACTTGATGTAGTTCTTTTCGGGAAATTGTCCAATCAGTCAATTTTCGGCTTAAATGATCGGGAATTTGCATATGGTAATTGTATGTTTTATGTTTACTACTTGTTTCCTACATTCGAGGATGAATTTTTCCAAAGGGTAGATAATGTAACACTGTAAGGGACTAAGAATAGACCTTAGGAGTTGAAGTTGAAAACTATAGAAAACCTAGAATTTTGCACCGGTGCGACTCGAACGAATCGTGGTGAGGACCTGCTGACCTGGCGACCTCAGTCGTGAGGGACCCGGGAGCTGAGGTCACCAAGAGTAGTCCTACAAGTCGTGGGGTGTGGGTACAACTCGTGGTTAGGAGTCGTGGTGAATTTCACAGTGGTGCCGGAGGTAGTCGTCATGAGTCATGGTACGGCTCGTAGGATGTAGCAACGAGTCATGATGAGAGTTGTGGTTAAGTCATATTTGGTGTGTGGGTGGATGGTGCACCACGTTGACCGATTACGACCCATAGGATGTTACTGGTCGTGGCAGTTAAAAGATTGAAAAGTGGTGAGGTGACCACGAGTCGTGACCGTGGTAGTACGAGTCATGGTCGGGAGCGGTTTTGTTTTCGAAAATTTCATTAAAGGGAAATATCAACTTTTATATGCTTTGTACCCAAAAGCACGTCGTTTTAATTCGTACGGGGTCTTTTAAGGAGTAAAAACTCATACTAAGTCTCATTTGGCATTTAACGAGAACTAGAGAAGGGGAGTAGGAGGGATTTCAAGTGTTCTTCTTCAATTCTTCTAGTTTTCACCTAGGGTTTTTCAAGAAAGTTAAGAATCACGTAATTCCAGATATGTGGGGTTTTGAATGGGTAGTTTAGTCCCTACCCATGCCCAATTTCTCCCTAACTCTATGTTTATAAGTTACCAACTTTTGATGGGTCATAACCCAAATGCATGTTTACTCAAAAAAATTGATATGAGCATGTTGTAGTATGTCTAAAATCATAGGTTTGAATTATTGAAGTGCATTTTCAATTATTTTATTCAATATTTGATGATTTAACCCTAAAAGCACATATTGCCCAAATCATGGGGTTTTTGTGAATTCATGGTTATGGTGATTTCACAAGCATGTACGAACTCTTGAATTTAAGCATGTTTTCAATTACTCCATGTTATTATGATCATGTTTCCTATAAATTTAAGCATTTCAAGTATGGTTGAAAGAATGGGAAATGCCCACACGTCGCTTAGCCCGATTTATGAACTATGATTTTTGGCCGATTCACGGGCCCAATTCCATGGCTAGTATTACAAATTCTCAAGCATGATATGATTCTCATGATTTAACTAGTCATGCATGTCATGTATGAATTTCTACTGGCACGTTGCATGTTTTGGGGTAGTACTTAACACTTAGAGTAGGTTAGGGGTCTGGGTTGCATGAGATCTCGGAACTACGTGCCACTTAGTAGGTTATGATGGGACACTCCTCGGTGATTGTCCCATTCCCTACGGGGCCTTCCTGAGTGATATCACGCCTTTCTCGGTTCATACCCTTGGCAAGGTATGGACGACCTCGACTAGGTTTACGGGTAGGGTTCCATGTGTGCTCATATGGGGTATGTCGGTTATAGAAATCTCCCATTGTTTCTCATGGTTTTAGTGTATGCATGATTATGTTCTTTTGGCTCAAGTTATGTTTTATGAAATATTTTCCACACATGTTATGACTATGGCAGTTTGCGAATATTTTAGAAGTACCGAGCCTTACGATATAATTATGATTTCGGTCTTATGATCATGATGTCCTCACTCTTATAACTTTTATGTTTTAAGCATTGTTTTGCATACCTTACATACCCGAGTACCTTCCAGAAATCTTGACCCACATATTTTAGGATTCGGTTAGCGGGTTAAGCATCGTCCCTACCCTTCTCTCGGTTACGCTCTCGGCTTAGTGGTGAGTCCTCATGATTCGAGGCTTCCTTATTCGTAGCATGTTTTTATTTTGTTTTCGGGAATGTTGGGATTAGTTGGGATCTTGTCCCTTCGTCTATTATGATTAAGAGGCTTTGAGACCTATGTAGTATTGATGGAACATGTTGGATCTTGTATTGTTGTTTCTTATATCTCATGTTACAATTTTGATTGGATTTCATGACTATTAAGTTAAGTTTTACGCCTTATATGAATGAATTAGATATACGTTCACACCATGGGTTGACTTGGAGTCTTCGGGACTCCTTTTCAGTGTCTACAATCACGGGTGTACTCTCGGAGTGGGCGGCGTTCCACCTCGTCTCAACATCCAAACTCAAAAGTCTCACAGTATCTAGTTTTACCTTCTCAGCAATATGACTTTAAAAACGAGAACTTTTAGAAGGCCTTCATATTTCTCAACAATCCTCACCACGAAATGGGTGATTTTGTTCGGTCAATCCTTCTTTTACAATAAAATTTAGGATATGAGCATTACACCTAGAGTTTAAAAAAACTATTTTCCAAGATGACACTTTTCAATCATTAATTCTCCTTTTAAGAGTCGATTCTTTGAGTCATTGCGCCGAGACACATTATCTAGTATCACTTTGTGAATAGGTTCTCGTCCCCCAATCCTAACAAACAAACTTCATTATATTTTGCGAGTTGTTTCACCCTTGTGATACGGAATTTTAAAAGTTGAGAATTTTTGAAGCCAAATTCCATTTCATCACCAATCTAGTTGGAAGTAATGACCATATCTACGTCAAATTTTGAATTGACATTCATATGTCACCAGTAAGACAAATACGTTGACCTTTAATAAGTTGTTTAAGCTTGTAATACGCCAAAAGCCCTAAGATCAAACCAAGGGTGGAAATAGAGAAAATAAAAATTTGCACTAGGTCATAAAACGCGAGTCATCTAGTGACCCATGGGGTGCACCACGAGTCATTGGTGACTCATGGGGAGGAGGATGGACTTGGTTGGAATTTTGGGTTTGAGGTTGACCACGGGTGAGACCACGAGTCATCAAGTGGATCGTTGTCAGTGGTTGGTTTGAAGGTTGAATGTTTTCGGTAGTGTCCCTAACGGGTTGTCACCTTGAGTCGTAGGGCACACAACGAGTCGTGGTGTCCCTCACGGTGGCCAGTGGTGATGAAATTCTGATGCCGGACAATGAGAAGAAGACCACGAGTCGTGGTCTTGAGCCTGGGAGTCGTCAAGAACCTCGTGGGGACAAGCGGTGAGTATTTTCTATAATTTATTAAGGGATTTTCCGTAATTTCTAAGTTTCTAAGGGCTAAACTCGTCGTTTATACTCAAAATAATGTGTTTTAAGAGGGGGTAAATTTATTCTAAGCCCCTATTCTCTTCCATGCCATGTAAGTCTAGAAGCTCCTAAAGGTGATTAAGCTTAGATTCATTAAGTTCTTCCCACATTTCCTTTGGGCGATCAAGAGGATTTGTGAAATCGAGATTTTTACGGGTATGTAGGGTTATGAATAGGTGTATTCATCCCCACACCCATGCCCAATCACTTCTCAATTCATAAAATTCTAGTTGATGTATCTATGGGGTTTTAACCCAACATGTGAATTCTCTAAGTATCAATCATGGGTATGATCTAAGCATGTTCCTAATGTTGAATTGTGATTCATGGGAAAATTTTACAATGTTTTCAAGTTTGACAAATTATGATGCCCATCCATGAAAGTTCATGAAAGTTGAGATCTATGATATAAGTATTCAAGCGTGATGAGATGTATATGAAGAAAGTATGATTTCGGAGTACCCTGTGTCACGCCCACCTTCAGGAGCATAGCGGCACAGTGCCCTACTAGAACTGAAGCTGGCAGTGGCCAGGCCTAAGCACCTGCAGTGCGGGGTTGGCTCTAACTCTAGGAATCAAGAAAACAACGGGCTATATAGCGGTTGTAAATACAACCCCACGAGAGACAAGGCCTATAGCCATCTGTGAAAATAAACGGCTAACCGGGAGACAACAAGCATAGGGAGTCATATGCGGGCAGAACAAGGTCACTATGATATGCAGAAACTGGAAAGTAAGCCAGATGCTAAATGAGCTATGGCCCGACAAAGGTCACCAATCAATAGCTAAATAGGGCCCCACGGCCCCAACACACATAATCTAAAACACATAAAGGCCCCACACGGGCGATAACATCTAAACACGGGGAAATGTGCAATGCACGCAGCCTGCAGGTAATAAGATGGTCGGGACGGGCCACGACCTACCCTCTATACAAACAAAGAAATGTTATCTACTCACACAAGCTCTGAAAAAAAGGAGTTGATGGCTGCAGACGGCGGCGGAACTACGAGGACTTGCTCTCGTCTATGTCACTGCGGAGTAAGTAATGCGGCGCCCCAAGGGCGTCGGTACCACAGTGCTTGAGTATGTAAAGTAGTAACTTTAAATAGCGAAAGTATGAAATAGGCCGACAATAAGCGAAGTAAAGGAAGCAGTAGAAAATGGTAGTAGTGAAATTAGGACTAAACATAGCTGTGATAAGGAGGGTAGGGGTCTACGACAAACGGCGGATCTACGTCTAATTATGTCCCATTAACTAAGCAACACAAACCATACTGGCCCCCATAATGGGAAAAATACAATCAACACAAAACAACCCACCTGGGCCCCCATTAGCCTAGTGAGTACACCTCGATCTATATACCCTATCCGAGGTCATCTTTGAGTCAACTACTAGCTATAAGCGTCACACTTAATCCACAGTGCCTTGGCCCAGGCCCGCTACATTTTGGCCCATAGTTGTGCACGAGTTGGATTTCACGATATCTACACCTCGGGGCGTAGCGCTCGGCCCGGTGTGTATAAGGCCCAACCACGGAAAATATGAGGATCTTGATCCCTATCTTCGTCCCTTGCGGACGGCATCTTCCGTGAAGACGTATCCTCGCCCACGGCGGGCAGGCCAACACTGACTATTAACCCTAGGGGATCACGGAAGCTATACGGTATATTCCGGCCCAAAAGCAATACAATTTTACAAGTCTCAATGAACAGCGACAACTAAACATGGTAACATACTCGACATACTTTGACCCAGGATTCATCTTTGGATTACTATCTTGAAGAAACTAACTTAGAAAGAAAATGCCTAACATACCTCGATTGCTAGGTTTACGATTAGCGTGGGTTCAATTAGTATTGATAGCTTTTTTCCCCAAGCGAAATCGTATTCTTGGAAGATAGGACTAGTTTTAACACTTAATTCGGCAAAAGGAAAACTTTATATATAAATGTAACTTCCAATTTTACGGAACACGGTTGAAACCTCGTTATTTCTTGAGAATCTAGAAGGGAGAAATGATTACTTTAAGCACAGGATGGTATTGACACTAGTTTGGAGAAATTCCAACAACTTTAGGCTCGACGGGACGATGATTCGCCGGGCGAATTTCACGAAACTAACTCCATAGAAATGCTCTGACCTTATACTTCGATACTACGAAGTTAATTTAGTTTGGATGGTTTGGCAGCGTAATTGGATGAAAATTATATGTGTTTTCCTTCATCCTATCCTCTTGTTGGTCGTGGTTTTGATTTATATCTTAACTTCAGTGTGAGACCCTTATATACTTGAGGCAACAGACAAGGCAACGGGCATCGGCCAACGCGGCGGTCTGCTCCGTGCCCGCGTTGGCTAACGCGTTGATTCTACTCCGTGCCACTTTGCCCCTACGGGCGGCTTAGTTGACCTACTCTCGTAAAATCCCAACAGCACTCGTTCGGACTTTTCGGGCCATTTCCTCATACGTATGGCACTACAAAAACTCTTAACCAACATGCGAATAGGCCTACTAAGACGCTAGAAACTTACGGGGTGTAACATCCTTCCCCCTTAGAACATTCGTCCTCGAATGTTAGCTTCTACCTGCAAGAACCCATCTTCCAGTACTTATTCGGGAAAAATTTCAGAAGAGTCTCCCCTATAATATGGTATCCGAAACTACGAAATGCAAAAGTCGATAGGTACTCTGCACAATACTATGACATTCATTTCTAGGTAAAGTCAATTATCTACCTATAGATGTATGTAATGCAACTTATGAAGCGACAACAACAATATACCTCTAAGCGCCTGAATCGACTAAATACACAAATGGCCGAGGATATTTGGTTTTCATATCATCTTCGCTACGGGTCATCTCCTCGCTATTTTTATTTCGCCATAACACTTTAACGAAGCAACATCTTTAGTTCTTAGATGCAGAATCTCTTAGATCTATATGACTCTTGGAAATTCTTCGTAAAATTTAATTCTCAGTTATTTGGACATCTTTGGTTGGAACAATGGGAACATCTCCTATACACTTTCTCAACATTGATACGTGAAAAATTGGGTGAGAACGGATTCTAATTAGAATAAATCAATTCATAAACCACGGCCTATCCTTGACGAATGCGTAAGACCCCGATAAACCTCGGCGACTTGCCTTTCTTACCAAATCTCATCACACCACTTCATCGGTGAAACCTTCGGGAATACCCAGTCCACCCACACATTAAATTCCTGGTTTCTCATGCGCACATCGGCATAAGATTTCACGCGTCTGGTGATCAATGACGTTTCACTGATAAGCACTTTCTCTTCGGCGATGAATAATATACTGGTCCCAAATAAATCTGGGTTCTCTACTTCAAACCGGCCCGGTGGCGACACACTCCGCCATATAACGCTTCATAAGGCGCCATCGGGTGTTGAATGAGTAGTATTATGGCAAATTCAATAAGCGGTAGATGTTCGTCCCAGTTGCCTCAAATCTAGCACACATGCTCGTAACATATCCTCAGCGTCTGGATTATACGTTACGCTGCCGTCTGTCGAGGATGGGCCGAGAGTGTCCCTCCAGAATCCAGCCGTCCTGGCCCTACGAAAAGATTGCAAGCAGGCTGTGCTTTGCGCTCCTGTGAGTAGTTGACAATGGAACACCCGTGCAATCTAACTATTTCTCTAATATACGAAGCTCGACATAATCTTCGGCTGAAAAAGTTAGCTATGCGCGAGAAAGTGGTAAATTTTGTCAACACATGGAGCAATTACCCAAATAGAATCATATTTTATAGCACAGTACGAGGTAACCCTACTATGAAATCCATGTTAAGCACTCCCATTTCCGCAAAGGCATGACTATATCACGAGTCGGTCAGCTTGGTTTCGATGTTCGGCTTTTAGCTGTTGGCAATTGGGACATTGAGCTACAGATTCTGCTATCCCCTTTTTCATTCCAGTACCGGTAAATATCTTTACGTCATGGTACATTTGTCGAACCTGGATGGAGAAAGTAATGGGCATAGTGTACCTCGCCCATAATTTGTTGGCGAAGCCACTGCCGCGTCGAAACCTTGAGCGATCCTATATCTCAAAACTCCATCCTCGGTCACTGAAAATGCTGTCGCTTCTCCATTTGGACCTATTTTTGAAATTGAACCGGCTAGGATCTTCATACTTCCATTCTTTCACTTCCACCACTAATTATGACATGTGGTATTACGGATTACCGCTCCATTCTCCTGATTCTACTATACAAACGGCTAAGCGGGTGATGCAATTCTCGGACCAATTCTGGCTCGGGCTATAAATATGCGAGGCTTCCCATGGATTTTGTGACTAGGGCATTCGCTACAAATTAGCTCTTCTGGGTGATATAAAATATTCACGTCACTTAATCCTTTAACGGCTCCAACCCGGCTGACACTTCCACAGCGAGATTCAACTCTTTATTGGGTGAAAATATCTTTGCGAGCTTTGTGATAGTGAAAATATCTATGTGGGCATACATCTGAGTAGTGCATATTTTCAAGGAATGAATCACCACGGCTAACTCCGGAGTCATGGGTAGGGTAGTTAACTTCTCATGCTTATATTTGCACAGGAAGCGCAAGTGATCACCTTACCATCTTCGCATCAAAACATCCTAACCCAACACTTGAAGCGTCACAATAGGCTACATAACCCTCTATTCCTTACATGACCTTTGCTTGGTGCCGATGTCCATCTGTCTTTCGATTCGGAAAGCTCTGCCATGTCATCCGGTCAGATGGAATTTTCTTTGCCTTACTGCGTCGGTTGGTTAAAGGTGCTTGCTAAAGTGGAAAATCTTCACGAACCTTCTATAATATCAGGCAAACCCCGAGGAAACTACGTATGATTAGAGTGGTAGAGTTTGAGCATGTTTCCATTTGCCTCTATCTTACGCATATCTGCACAGTATACCGGCATCGACCTGATATGGCCTAAGAAGGCTCTTGTTAAAATGAAATTTCACATTTAGAAAATTTTGCATATGGCGGCGATCTCTCGGAATGAACCTTGTACGTATATGATCTGGTGATGCGCATAGGCGGGAATACACCGGAATATGTCGATAAATACTATCACGAACAAGTCGGGTATGGTGAAAATGTTGTTCATGGTCCATGGAACACTCTTTTGGGGCATTTGTCGATCAGAGGACATGACTAGAAATTCAAAGTGGTCATATACGTACGAAGGAAGTCTTTAGAATATCTCTTTCCACGAACCGGACGATGATATCGATCTTAAGATCAATCTTGAAAAATACCCCGCTCCTTGTAGCTGATCAAAAATCGTCTATTACGGGAAGCGGGTACTTATTTTTGATAGTGACTTTATTCAGCTGCGAAATTATCTATACACATACGGATGGAGTCGTCCTTCTTCCTCCCGAATAGAATTGGCGCACCCAGTGGTGAGGTACTCGCCACGATAAAGCCCTTGTCTAGCAAATCCTTCGGTTGTTCCTTTAGTTCTCTAAGTTCGGCCATCTAGATATGGAGGAATAGATATAGGGTGAGTGACTAGTAATAGATCGATTGCAAATCAATTTCCTGCAGGGAATACTAGGAAGCTACCGTCTAGCTCGTCGGAAATTCATTAACCAACTTCAGGATAGACTAAAGGGTCGGAGGCTACGAGAACATCTTGAACTACATTGATATGATAATGCACCCTTTTGTTATCAATTTTCTTGCCAGAAGATAAGGAAATAAACCTACCTTTTAGGCGTGGCAGTACTCGCTTTCCACTCCCGTCTTGTCTCCCAGGAAAGTGAGATCGGACAATCTTAGATTAACATTAGACATTGGCATAGCATGGAGCTAACCAATCATGCCCATAATAGCATCAAATCAACCATTTCTAGTCCTATCGGGTCTTAAGCGCCATGGCAATAGGCAATCTCTCTTTGCTTTTAGATAGATCCTTACGGCTATAATAGAGTCACCAACGGGTGGAGCAGCGAGAAGGTCGCAAGACGGTCAGGCATAATACTAAACTTAGAGGCCACTAGCGGTGTAACATAGGTTAAGGTGGATCCTGGATCTATCAACACATAAGCGAGGATGAGAGAAAATGTTCGACATACTTGTCACAACATCGCGACGACTGCGACTCCTGTCGCCCGGTAGTGCATAGAGTACGGTGCGGTGACCACGGAGGCCCTTTATGCGCCTCAGCCTGCGCCGGGCAGAAGAGCGGGCCTACGCCACTGCCCAGGGATCTTTGGAGCTCGTGATCCCTCACAGAGTCCAACATCCTGTCAAATCAGTCTACTGACCCTTAGTCGGAGCCAAATTCTTATTAAAGACCCTCACTATCCATGTCTTATCTTTGTAGAGCCATACACCATGCTCAGTGGCGTCGGCCACCAAATAGGGCAAGTGTTATTGTACCCACTCTGCTCCACCCTCTCTATTTGTTGTGAACCTACGTTTTGCGAACCTTCGCCGGGCTCACAGCTCGGCGACTAGACCCTGCTCCTACGCGCGTGGTGGAGGGCGGGAGTCTAGGCGGCCTATCGATAATCGTGGCCTAAGTCCTCCCAGGGACTCCTCACATGGTCATAGAGTCTGTCCTTTGTGGCCTGACTTGTCCTCCTAATCTCCCGTTGCCTATTTGTCATTACCCTCGTAATGCAGAAAAAGCACACACAGGGCGATATCCATATCCTCTCGTAGTGTATTGTGATGCAGGTCTCAACATATTCACGGGTTCGGCCCATGTGAAGCGGTGTACCACAGGCGGCATTGTGTCCACAAAGGCGCTCATAACGAGCTAAGGAATCAAATCGCCCAGGGCATATTCCCGAACACACATCGACCCCTTACTCCCAGTGTAGGAACTAATCAGCACAGGTACATCGAATCTCCGTGGTAAGTAATGATCCAAGAAAGCCTACGAAGAGTTTGGGCCGGAGTCGGAGGAAACATCTCTCCTCGATACCTCTCCCAACTCATGCCACGGTGCGACGATGTCCTTAATCGAATACCGTCAACTCAGCCCGACTCTGTAGGTGTAGCATGCATCACCACTGAAATCCTTTGCATGTGGTCTAGAATTCTGAGGTCCTCGGTCCGTCTGTCCCCTATAATTGCAGGGACTTAGTGCTAGGAATTCTTGGACCCTCGAGCTACGAAGCCCTTCTACGGATTACGCATGTATGTGGCTAGGCGTGTGGCGGCCATCATGCAGGCTAGCACTAACCACCACGCTCACGATCTCACAGTGGATGGTAGTATAGCGCCGAGGTGGTGTCGTCTGGCGATCCCAAGCCCAGCGTGGTGGAGGCTAGCTGAGGGCCGAGATGACCACCTCAGTGTCGTCTTTAGATCGGGTAGGTCCCGGCCATTTGAGGCACCTGTTGGTGCCCTCCCTGTTTGCTATATCAACCTCTGCCTATCGTAGGGTGTCGTTGGTCCGACATTTCTGTAAACAAAGAGTATAATAAGCTTAGGGACTCAACCCTATCTTGTGCCGCTACATCAACTGCTTGAATAAGAAGAAAGAGTAACCATCCAATCATGTCTCTTTTCCCTCCTTGCCTATAGTATGTGGTGCCTGACACATCCATAGTGGGCACTCTGCTGCCGACTCGCGAGACTCCACAGGATACGACTGCTCGATACCAAGTTTGTCACGCCCCGCCTTGGGAGGCATGGCGGCACCTAGTTCCACACTAGGACCTAGGCTGCTTGAGTGGTAGACTGGCACCTGCAGTGCGGGCGCTCTAATAAGTCAAGAAAGAGCCGGGCTATATAGCGGTTGTAAATACAACCCCGTAAATGAGCCTATGGCCATTTGTGAAAATAAATAGCTAACCGAGACAACAAACATAGGGAGTCATATGCGGGCGAAGCAGGCCACCATGATATCTAGAAGCTGGAAAGTAAGTCGATGCTAAACGAGCTATGGCAGACAAGGCCACCAATCACTTGACTAAATAAGGCCCCACCACGGCCAACACACACATAATCTAAAACACATGGGCCTTGCGAGGCGATAACATCTAACCACGGGGAAGTAATGCAATGCGCAAGGCTCTAGGAGTAATAAGACCCATACTGTACAACAAGAAGTAAGCCTCTGTCACCTGGCTTTCAGGAAAAAGGAGTTGATGGCTCTGTCTGGTGGCTGGAACTACGAGGTTTTGCTCCTCGTCTATGCATACTGTAGGCAAGTAATGCGGCGCCCCGAAGGGCGTACCACGGAGTGCGAGTATGTAAACGGTAACTTTAAATGGCGAAAGTAAGGAAATAGAAGCAGCGATAGCTGAGTAAACGAGACTAAAAATGGCCCGAAGTAGTGAAATCAGGACAAAACATAATTGTGATAAGGAGGGTAGGGGTCATGCGACAAACGAGGCGTCCTACGTCTAATTATCGGTAACCTAAACAACACAAACCTTACATGGCCCCCATAAGCCGGAAAATACAATCAACAGAGCAACCCACAGGCCCCCATTAGCCTAAGTGAGTACACCTCGTCTATATACCCCTATCCGAGGTCATACGAGTCAGCTACTAGCTATAAGCGTCTGCCAATCCACAGGTATGCAAGCTGGGCCCGCTCGGCCCACGACTATGGTTTGTGCAGAGTCAGGAGGACTCTAATATCCACACCCTAGGGCGTAAGCGCTCGGCGACGGTGTGTATAAGGCCAACCAAGGAATATAAGGATCTGGATCCCAATCTTCGTCTTTGTGGACTGACATCTTTCAGGTAGAGTGACGATATCCTCGCCTGGCGGGTAGTCGACACAACTATTAACCATCTGAGGGGATCACGGAAGTTATACGGGTATATTCCGGCCCAAACAATACAAATTTACAAGTCTCAGCGACAACGACAACTAAACATGGTAACATACTCGACACATGGTAACATACTCCTGACATACTTTATTGGGATTCATACTGGATTACTATGCTGAAGAAACTAACTTGCCGAAAGAAAATGCCTTAACATACCTCGATTGTTGGTTTCTGATTAACTGATAAGTTCCAATTAGTATTCAATAGCTTTTCCCAATTGAAATCGTATTACTGGAAAGATAAGACTAGTTTTAACACTAAATTCGGCAAAAAGGAAAACTTTATATATAAATATTAACTATATTTCAATTTTACGGAACACGGTCAAAACCTCATTATTTCTTGAGAATCTAGAAGGGAGAAATGATTACTTTAAGCCTGGGATCGTATTGACACTAGTTTGGAGAAATTCCAACAACTTTGGCTCGGCGGGACGACGATTCGCCGGGCGAATTTCACGAAACTAACTCCGTAGAAATGCTCCCTGCAGTCTTATACTTCGATACCCGAAGTTAATTTGGATTTGGACGGTGTTTAGCTGCGTAATTGGATGAAAATTATATGTTTTCCTTCGTCCCTATCCTCTGTTGGTCGTGGTTTTTGATTTATATCTTAACTTCTAAGTGTGAGACCCTTATATACTTGAGGCAGCAGACAAGGCAACGTGGCCGTTGGCCAACACACTGATTCTACTCCGTGCCACATTGGCTAACGCGTTGATTCTGCTCCGTGCCACTTTTCCCCTCTGGACAGCTTGGTTCAGCCTACTCTCGTGAAATCCCAACTTGGTACTCATTCGGCCTTTCCCCGGACTCTTTCCTCATACATATGGCACTCTAAAACTCTCAACCAACATGCGAATATGCCGATTAAACGCTATAAACCTACGGGGTGTAACACCATGTCTATGTTCATTTTTCCAAATGATCAAGTCTATGTCAAGCATGTTTAGGTATTGGAAAAGCCCATATGATCAAGTATGTTTCATGATTTATCTAAATTTCATGTTATTAGCTTACCATATGAATTTTGGAGTCTAGACTCCCACTATTTCAACTTGTGGTATGTTTGATCCCAAGGCTCCTCATGTTATGATTTCAGATTTATGCACGTATGGTATGAGTCAGCTTCGTCACTAGACGATGGTTCAACTTTGTTGAAAAATGATAGAGAGCATATGCATATTTTTGGGAGTAGTGTCTAGAACCGAGTAGGCTAAGGGTCAGTCAAGCCTATGCTTCAGAACTACGCGCCAATGTAGTTATGTTCAGATTATTTGGGACCTCCCTTGTGAGCTTCCCCTTCCCCTTAGGGGCCTTCAGCTTGATATCGATATCATGGTGGCGTCCTTAGCCCTGACAAGGCTTTGGACGGCTCTGCCCACTTGAGTGTGATAATCGGGATCACGTAAGCTCTATCGTGGTAATGTCGGTTATATGACGAGTCTCCGATTATTTCTCATGATTAGAGTTATACATGTTCATCAGTCATGTTATTATGTTTTCAGCAGGTTTGACCCAATGTTCAGTTTTATTTGTGATTATCAGCTTTCAACTTTGGGTCATTCGATTCAGTTATGGTATTTAATTATGGTCAGATCATGATTTCAGAAAATAGCATGCAAGTCCTACTCTCAGAATCTTATCTTGATTATGTTTTCATGATATGCATGATTTTTTATTTTACTTAGCGGTTCTACTTACCTTACATACTCAGTACATTCCACGTACTGACTGTATACTCTATTCTATATCGTTTCATGATACAGGCTCGAATATTCAAGCTCAGTCCCGTCATTAGTCAGATCTGTAGTGTTAGCACTTTCCAGCCAGAGTTGGTGAGTCCTCATTTTTTGAGAGCCTTACTTTTCAGTTGTATTTAGTATTTTTAGTTTCAAACTATAGTGAGTTAGTTGGGGTCTTATCAACTCGTCAGTAGTAGAGGCTTTTCAGACATAGTATGTATTCAGTATTCAGCCTTGCGTTATGTATTCAAATGTTGTGATTTTTCCAGATTTCCACTTTATTATATATATTAGACTTTCGCTTGATTATGTTGAGTTTAGATGTTATGTTCATGCCATGGGTCGACTTGGAGCCTCTCGGGGTTCTTTGTTCCATGTCTCGATTTAGGCCTATGTTCGGGTCATGACAAAGCTTTTGTTTCTCCTCTTGATAATTTTTATGCATTGCCTAGCACCAGTAATTTGAGAAGGTAATTCATAATCAGGTAAAACAATTGATATTAGTCTATTAAAGCCTTCGCCCTTAATGACTTTAAATAGTTGTGCATCAATTATTATAAAATTAAATATGAACCTCCTAACTTCGCGATATTTTAAACACCCTTCTTCAAACCTACTTATCCCTCTCCTTTAATATGTTTGAGTTTGAGTGTTGTCTGCTTCTTATCAATGGACTTGAAAGGGTATTTTTCATACTTCTTCAGTAAATGTTCCCAAAGATTAGAAGTCCCTAGTCTTTGAGATAGTAATTCATTTTGTCCTAAATTTAACCAATTTACTAAAAATCTATGAGAAATAATCACAAACTTCAGATGATTTTTACCACTCCCCCCCAAGGCTAGGGTCTCGATTGCAAGGAGTTGCTCTTTTCTGCTTTTTAGGATGATTGCACATAAAATAAGTATTTGGAGCATTACCATGTTCTTGAGTTCTGATAGGTGTAGGTATAGTTGGAGTTCCTTTCTATTGAAGCCTCCATATCTTTAGGCTCTCTCCTTTCCTTATGAAATTTGATGAAGAAGAAAGAAAACTAAAAGTTCGACAACACAAAAATCAATCTAAAATCATGTGGCTAACAAAAAAAAGTAAATAAAAGTTCAAGCTTAATATATTACCTTCACAAGCTTTGATAGTGATCTTGTACTTGAAGTTGAAGAGAGCTTTGGACTTGAGGTTTCTCTTCAATCTTCACTTTTCACGGAGATAGAAAACTTAGTCGCGAGATATAAGATGAGTATTGGGAGTTTTGTTTTGTTAGGAAAAAGTTACATAGGAAAAAATGTAAAATAAGAATTGAGAGCTTTTGTTTTGTTGCAAGGAAGAAGCTACATGGGGAAAAAATGAAAATATGTAAAATGAGAATTTAGATTCCTAGGATTAGATACTTAGTCTTGTAAGTGTTGGGCTTGGGCATGGGCATATATTTTTTTAAAAAAAAGTGTGTTTTAATAATTATATGAAATAAATAGATTAAAATCAAATTAATGATTAAAAGGTATACAATATTTAT
>JACEIK010000781.1:189201-224317 GCA_018107945.1 Datura stramonium
ACCTTGCATCAATGATTTCAAACACTTTCTCATATTTCCTCTCATCATAATTAAATGCCTTTTCAATACTTTCTTTGGCCCTATCCATGGCTTCATAAATGTAGCCCATTGGTGGTTTTTTCTCTCCATCCACCAAACAAAGAACAGTAACTAAAGGACCACCAACTTTAAGTGCTTGAACAGTGTCATTCCAAAAATAAGGACCAATAATAAATCTCGCAACTTCTTTCCCAAGAGCTTCCGTTGCATATGTACTCTCATTCCATTCAGTTGACATGAACAAGGTTCTCAAGTTTTTCTTTTGTAAGTAAAAACTATGCAACGTCAAGAAAGCTGTTGCGAATCTCGTCTTTGCCAGTTTCACCAAATTCTTTTGTTTTGTGTATCTCCTCATCATGTTCAATAACAAGGCCCTCTGACTAATGTAAGAATGTATCTTTACAGCCTTAGCAAAAACTGTAGAAAAAAGGATTTAATAGTTAGGAATATATAAATAACATAAAGGTTAAAAAAAACTAGAACCACTTGTTCACCCGTAGTATATGGGGCTTGCTTGAAAATGTCACCAAACATCAAGTTGATACAATGTGCAGCACAAGGCGTCCAAAAAATGTGTGGGTACACTCCCTTCAACATGTCACCCGCTTTTTTGTTCTCACTTGCATTATCGGTGACAACTTGTACCACATTTTCCTTCCCAATTTTCAAGATCGTCTTCTCATACAAGTTGAACATTTTATTGGAATCGGTAGAAGAGTCACTAGCATCATGAGCTTCAAGAAACACACTACCTTTTGGAGAATTTATCAAAACATTAATAACCATTTCTCCATTTTTTGCTGTCCATTTATCCATCATGATGGAACACCCATAAGTTCGCCATTGCACCTTATGATCCTCAATAACCTTGTTTGTCTTCTCCACCTCCTTCTTTAGACAAGGAACTCTTACTTAATGATAGGTAGGGGGCTTCATTCCTGGTCCATATTGGCCTATGACCTCAATGAATTCACCAAGACTTTCAGTGTAATTAACACAATTAAAAGGAAGCCCTGCATCATACATCCACCAAGCAAAAGCATCTACAGCACGATCCCTTAAAATCTTCTTAGAAGAATTTATATCAATAGCATCGCCTTTTCTCTTGTCATGAGCCTTTTGCGAGAAATAAAGATTAAGAGGGCCTTTCACAGTGCTAGCAGTAGATGATCCACTTGCACTAGTTGAAGACTTTCTTTGAGATTTCGAGGGAGGAGGCCCCATCGATGCATCATTGGCTTCAACATTTTCCTCATCCATTTGATCATCTTCATCAACAAGGTTAACCATAGATGCTTCAAAGCTCATTTGAGTTTTTAACTCATTTCTTTTAGCAACATACTCTCATTTCTTGCTTGACAAGATCCGGTACTTTTGGGCATACAACAGCATCTCTATAACCACCAATTAGATGTTTCTTGTGACAATGTATTCCACCGTTGGATATTTTATCACAAAAGATACATCGAACTTTCGAGTTATTGCCCATTGCAGTTCCATACACCCAAGTGGGATCTCTTTTTTGACTTGATGCCATTGAAAATAAAAGTGTGCTACTGGCTGCTACACTTCCTTAGCAGCAGAGAATAATAGAAAAATAGAGAAAGAAGATTAAAAAACAGAGAAAGAAGAGAAAATAAAAACAAAGACAGAGGAGAAAAAAATAGAGAAAGAAGAGAAAATAAAAACAGAGACAGGAGAAAAAAATAGAGAAAGAAGAAAGAAGCAACCAACGTCCAGCAACAACAGAGAAAAACAGAGAAAGAGTAGAGAGGAACTGGGGAAGAAGAGAAAAAAAATAGAAAAAGAGAAAGAAGAACAGGAGAAGAAGAGAAAAAAAATTAGAAAAAGAGAAAGAAGGACATGAGAAGAAGAAGAGAGAAGGAAAGGAGAAGAGAAAGAATAGAACTTACCAGTATGTCGAGGCTCGCAGGTCGCAGCAGTATCGCAAGAAAGAAGAGAGAAGCAGCAGCAGTATCGAGAGAAGCATAAGCAGTACGCAGTAGTATGCAAGAAAGAAGAGAGAAGCAGCAGCTGCATGTATATTTTAATGAGAAAACCCTAGCCGCCGACCTTACTTTTTTTAAAATAAATTTTAAAATTAAACTGCGTCGCTTAAGCGCGCTTATTTCGCTTTTTTCCAATGCTGCGCTTCTCGCTTCAGTGGTAGAAGCGTGTGCTTTTTTCAGATCGCTTCACTTCAAATTTAAAAAGCGCAAAGGCTGCACCTCGCCTCACTCTGCGCTTTAAGCGCGCGCTTCAGCGCTTTTCACAACAGTGCTCCCAACAGCCTTTATAAAAGCCTATTGTGAAGCCATCAGGTCTTGGTACCTTGTCTATTGCACATTTATTGACAACCTTCAGTACTTCAATTTCTGTAAATGGTCTTTGAATCCAGTTTTGTTCTTCCTATGTTATTCTTTTACAGTCACTGTATTAAAAACTTGGCCTCCATTCCTTTGACTCTGCATATAGCTTTTCATAAAATTCTACCATGGCCCCTTTAATCTCTTCTGGTTCCTTTATTTCTTCACCTCTGATCATCAACCTGTCAATGGTGTTGTATCTTTTATGAGCAGTTGCTATCCTTTGGAAGAATCTTGTGTTTCTGTCTCTTTCTTATAGCCATAATACTCTTGATTTTTGCCTCCAACTGCATTCTTCTATTTGTGCTTGCTCTTCTAGTTCTACTAGAACAGTGGCTCTTATCATCAATTCTTCCTCAGTTAGAACCTTGATGTCTTACACCAGGTCCAAATCTGCGAATTCATTTAACAGACTGCTTTTCTTGTTAGCTAAACCTCCAAATTTTCCTTTGCTCCGAACTTTAAGCTTATTTTTCAGCAGCTTTAGTTTGATGCTAAGCTTGTAATCGGGCCATCCGTCAACCTCAAATTCGCACCACCATTTGTGTATCAAATCATTGAAACCTTCTTCTTCCGGCCACCAATTCTCAAATTTGAAATATGAGCTTTTTCTCTCCCAATTTCCACATTCCAGTATTATTGGGCTATGATCAGATAATGTTCTTGGAATGGTCTTTTGCCCTTATATTTTTGAAAGCTTCTTCCCATTCCATTGAGTAGAGGAATCTGTCCAATCTAGCAACACTAGGATGATTTGATCCCCTGAACCAAGTGAATCTACCTCCATTTAGATGGGGATCATGTAGTTCCATTTCTTCAATCCATATGGAAAAGTCAGCCATTGTGTTGGTGATTCTGCTGCAACCCCTTCTTTCTATCATATATCTATTGTTATTAAAGACTCCACATGTGATCCAAGGACCACCACATATCCCTCTCATTGCTGCTATTTCCTCCCAACAATCACTTTTTTCATTTCTGGTATAAGGGGCATATACCCCTGTAGTATACCAACTGAAAGTTTGCTGCATAGGTTCAAACTTATAGGAAATCGAATACTTTCCTACATCAATTTGCACCCCATTCCAACACCTACTATCCTACATTAGCAAGATACCGCCCCTACTCCCTTCAGCTTCAAGAAATCCACATCTCATCCACCTGCAAGCCCATAATTGTTTTGCGTATGCTTCCACCTCTTTCTCCAGCTTTATCTCTTGAAAACAGTAGACGTCAACCTTCCACTTCTGCATTAGACTCTTAACAAGTTTCCTTTTAGAAGGCTTGTTAAGACCCCTCACATTCCATGAAACCACATTGACTTTCATTGATAAGTCAAACTTTGGATCTTCCCCCTACTTCTTACCCCTCCTACTACATTTAATTTCGAGGCCAGATTTTTCAATTCATTCTTCCCGATTCCTCTGCTTTTGGGAGACTTGGTGTTTTCTGTTTGTGCTTGCTTTGCCAAAAAAATCTTTCTTGCATCTAGTTTGAGAATAGGGCTTGGGCTTCCTTCTCGCATCTTTCGAATGCAACTGCATAGGTGTTGCTTAATTCCAGAATATTTGAATTAGCCCAGTTAGATGCCTCGTTCTCTGTTTCTTGATCTTTTTGGTTATGCACAACAATAGGTTCCGCATCCTGGATTTGTTGTATCTGCATGTCTTGTATATTTGAGTTTAATTGGGCTTTATTGTTGTAGGGTTCTATCATCATCAACAAACTATCATTCTTTTCGGCCTCCTTCATTTTCTCTGTTTCGTCTATCTACATGCATTGTTTCTCTCTCATCGTAGTAGTAGCGCTCACATTAACTTGTGAACCCTCGGCGTTTTCTTCCCACTGTTTATAAGACTCCAGAAATTCAGAAGCTAGATCTTTTAGCTTTTTAAGGGATTTTGCAGCTCGTGTCTCTGTCTTATAATTAAACCTCTGCCCCTCATGTTTCTCACGTGCCACCTTATTGATGGACTTGGAATTGGATGGGCCAGCATCTCCTCTTAAATATCGGTCCGCATGTTTTGGGCCCAAAACTAATTTATTAGCCTCCATTGTGTTACAAAGGCCCACATTCGCTCCTGGTTCCACTGGGTTATAGAGGCCTATTCACTCCTAGATCCGGTGTGTCTTTAAAAGATACTGGAATTGCACGTGCTTGGTTCTGACGTGCAATACCTTTTTTGCTGTGTTCGTACTCTTCCATCCCTTTATCCTCTGTACCACGCCTTGATATCTGTTGGGTATTAGCCTTTCCTCTTTGATCACCGCTGATGATGAATCTCGTCGGTGCTTTAACCCATATTTGGTTTGTGAAGAGGATTCCGCTGCTTTCAAGAGTAACTTCCTTCGGGATAGTGCTTCCATCGCCACAAACTCTATTTTTGCCCATTTCAGATGATTGCGCAGTTGTGTTTCTTCTTCGGTCTCTACCCAAGCACCACAGTAATCTCCGATTGCCTTGAAAACTCTTTGTGACCACAGATGCAATAGGATTCCGATAATCTCACCCAAACTAGGTTGGGTTTGTTGTCTTGATGTGTGGTCCCAACTGTTGGATTCCACCACTTACATTGGGGTTTTTTCCATATCTAATCCCCTGCCATCACCTGTTCTGTCGTAGCTTTGGAAGTGAACTCGAAGAGAAAGTTATTGTTGCACATTTTGTACACATTCAGTTTGTCTATTTGCTTCCAGATATTGCACGCCCATCTTCTGATTTCTGAAAGTATAGGTGTTTCAGATGCAGTCTCACAGAAAGTGCCCACAAGACATCTATTAAGGACTTCACTCTGTGAGCAAGGCTCTTCATTAAAGTGTAAGATCCCCCCTCCTTCAGAGTGGGATTGGCATTAAACCCCTTCGCCTCCCTATGGGACCACTTAGAGCTCTTAATTGCCTCTGAGTATTTAATGTTCTACTCGGTCATTCTCGGTTCACCCATACTCTCTTTCTGTCCGTGGCTATTAATGAACCTCCCCATCTTGTCACTATAAGATTCCACCTTGAGTTGAACATCAGAGCGTATAATTATTATTGACCTCCTCCTGCCCTGTACATTAATGATACTAATGTACCTACCAAATTTGTTGTAATTTTTCGAGCAAAAAATCTCAGCTAGCCTGTCTTCTCTTCCATCTTCTTACCACATTTTTGTTTGCCTTGGATGCCTCTCTCAAGATCTGACAGATCCAAGTCGAAAGTTCTTCTAATGAAGTCTTGTTCATGTTGAAAGTTGTTCTTCTAATGAAGTTTCTGCTTCTCTTTGCCCACTCATTCCATGTTTCTGTTGTCTTGCTTTTTCTTGTAACATCATAAGATTTAAAACCAACTGCAAAATAGATGTTATCCATTACTTTCAAAATAAAATAAAACTAAAAAGAGGATGTTGGTGATGATTCCGGTGATCGAAATGATCACCGGACAAGAGCGTAGTTTCCAGAAAGTACTTTAAGTCATTGTCTCGGGTTTTATGTCTGGGAGCGATTTTTTACTGAGAAACCTAAAGACAACTTTTTCTCTCAGAAGTTTTCGAAGTTATTGTGGAATATTGTGGAGGCGGGGGGAGAGGAGGAAAATACTCGACTCCGGAATCACCTAAAATGAGCCAAGATTAGAATTAGAGGAGATGGAAGCGATGTCCCTAAAAAAGTGACGTCGGAACAAGGCAAATTTCTCTTTACCCTTCAGGTTTGGGTGGAGTCTCAAGTGAGAATTATCATCAAAGAAGCAAGCAAAAGACTAGTAGATATCGAGGGCTCTAGGGAAGTACAAAAGTAGATATGTTACAGAAAAAAGAGAGAAACATCAGAAAAGGTTCGGGTAATAAATTCACACTTGATTATGGTAGCCCTTTTGACACCTTATTGGTGCTATGTAACTAGTGGTCGGTTTTCCGTGGCTTCAGTCTTTTCCCAGTCGTGAAGCTCCAACTCCCAACAAGGAAGTTGTTAGTGCTTTCTGATTGAGTCAATAATACTTTTTAATTCTAATAATGAAATGGGTTTGGATATATATGGGTCTGCGAAGGAAGTAATTTTGGTCTTAAACCAATTTATTTGTTTGGCCCAATGTGGAAAGGAAAATGGACCAGCTTAAGTGACTCATGTGAGACCCGATCAAACTCTTTTAAACAAACAAACTATAGAGAAGTGTTTCACCAATTTGAAGGAGATGGCCTCCTGATTTGTAGAACCCTATGTAGAGAAATTCTAAAATCAAAAAACGAAAAGGTGATAATTGAAAAGGAAAAGATAGGGAGGTTATGGTCAACCGTAATTGTGTAGAACCTGAAAATCTAAACATGCACCTAATGCAAGTGCATGAGGCAATTCCTATAGATATGCAACCATAAGAAACAATGGAGGTTGAAGAGGAGGCTTCTAGCGAGGTGAGCTCTAATATTTTAGTGTTAAGCAACACATATGGTGTTGCTTTTGTTGGATGTGAGAAAGAAGCACTAGCGTTGTTCATGAAGCTAGATAAGAGGAAAAAGACTTTGGAGAAGGAGGTAGAGGGTTGTAAAATCAATACAACAAGGAGCAAAGGGATTGACAAAATAAACTTAAAAATTTGCAATCTGAATTGAATAAGGAAGTGGAGGGAGTAAGAAGTTGGGGAAGGGTTCTCAACTTCACTTATCAATGAAAGTTAAGATCACTTGTAATGTGAGGAGACTCACTTAACATGATTAGTAAAAGAAACATTATTAAGAGTTTGGTGCAAAATTGGAAAGTTGACGTTTACTCCTAGGAGATAAAAATAGAGAAAAATGTAGAGCTATGGCAAAACAATTGTGGGCTTTTAGATGGATGAAGTGTGGTTTTCTAGAGACGCAAAGTAGCAATGGAGGTATTATGATATTCTTGGATAGCAAGGTGTGGAAAAGGAAATTAATTGCCAAAGGAACCTTTCAGTTTCATAGTTTTTTGAAGCAGTGCAAAATTCTTTTGGTCGGTGCCTTACTAGGGTGTATGACACACCAGAACAGATAAAAAAGTATACAACATACCCAGTGAGATTCCACAAGTGGGGTATGGGAGGGTGGGTGCACGCTGAGCTTACCCTACCTTTGTAGGGTAGAAAGGTTGTTTTGATAGATCCTCAACTCAGGGAAAAAAGATTGTTTTTAATAGATCCTTGATTCAGGTAAAAAAGAAAGAGTAAATAAACTATGAAAAAAGTGTCACAGAAAATAAATACTAAGAGCAAAATTAGTGAAGATAACCAAGGTAAAACTAAACAACATTAGTAATAAAATTGAAGAAATAGATAATGCTATAATAATAATAATACATGTAAGGGAGAAAATAGAGAATAGACAATGCGTCAGCCTAGAACTGTGCTCTACCATTGGGTGGAGATAAGTCGCTCGACTACCTACTAACTGTCTACCCTAATCCTCGACTTTCATGCTCTTTTATCTAGGGTCAAGTCCTCGGTGAGTCGGAGATCTCACCGAAGATGTGTTGTGTCATATCTAATCAATTCTCTTTAATTCTTTCTCGGTTTACGTCTACCTCTCCTTAGACCTATCAAAATAGATAAAAGAGAATGTTGGGAGGAAATTACAACAGCTGGAGGATTATGGGAAGGACCATGGGTCACATGTGGAGATTTCAATACCAATAGAATCACAGCTGGAAGAAGATATTGCAACATAATTATATCTTTGACTGGATTGAAGATATGGGGCTTCATGATCCCCTGATTAAATGGGGAAGATTCACTTGGTCTAGCTGGGTGAACCACAATATCGCAACAAGGTTAGATAGATTTCTATTTCTATAAATAGGAGGCCTTTAGAGAATTCTACCAAAAAATTAACTTGATAATTCTCCAATTTCTTTGGAGTGGGGAATCAGAAACATAAAAAGTCTTATTTCAAATTTGAAAATTGTGGTTAGGTGTGGAGGGATTCAAAGAACTTATACAAAAATGGTTGTCTGAGTTTGGGATACAAGACTGCCTTGATTTAAGGCGAGGTCGGAAGTTGAAGATGCTGAAAATCAAAATCAAGGAGGCGAGCCTCGTGTGAGCCTCGAGGTGGGGCGTAGCAGAAATGCACCTTGGAGAATTGTGGGGGTAAAAGTATCATGAGGCGTAAGCCCATTAGTTTGGGCGCTTAGGCGTTGGATGAGTTTTTATTTTGGGGTGTAAGTCTAGAAAACCTCCCCTAATTAAAATTAAAATTGCTAAATAAGTCCTTAAATTAATACCAAAAAAATAAAATTCAACTTGTTAATAAATTTTAAGAAGTTATAAAACTTAAAAGTCTAAATATTTTTTATTTTTAACCCTAATTTTTTATTCTCTCTCTTCGTATTCGCTGGGTAAAGGGAAAAAGATGATCAAATGTGCAAACTACAAAAGAAAATGCATCATCCTTCATCACTTGTTCTAGTTTGATGCTTCTGATTGTAGGTTCCTTCTTCATGTTACTTTTTTTACAAGTTAATTTACAACATTTCTACTCAATTTTAAAAAAACATCAAATTAGTCTTTTGAGATGAGCAGTTTTGATTTTTTTAATCAATTGTTGATTTTGTTTAACGTTTAAGATGAAACAATTTTATGTACATTTTCAGTTATTATATATTTTCTTGAATTTGTATAATTTCTATGTAATTTTATCTTTTTTGTCATCTAAATTTATTATATTAATTTATAAAATATTAAAAATTAAAGATCCACGAGGCTTATGCCTCACCCTGTATCAAGTAAAACGCCTCGCCTCACGCTCGCACCTTTTAAAACACTGCGACTCAACAAAACAAATAGCTTATTTAATGAGTTAGCTGAACTGGATCAGATGCAGGATTAGAGAGAACTTCATGAAGATGAAACACGGCAATTTGTGTAGGTGGAATTGGAGAAACTTGCTAAGATGAAGAGGTAAGTTGGAGATAAAAATCCATAGTACTTTGGTTAAAAGGAGACAAAAACACTAGATTTTTTAAAGGATAACAACTAACAAGAGGTACAACAATATTGACAAGTTACTAATAGGAGGATCAGAAATTGTGCAACTTGAAGAAATAAAGAGAGCCATGGTCGGATATTAAAATTTGTATGCAGAGACAAAATTTTGGTGGCCATGTTTTGACTACCCAAACTATCTTAAGGTGAATAAAGAAGAGTGTGAATGGTTACAAAGATCTTTTCAGAGGTAGAGGTGTTCAAAATTATCAACTTATGCGCAGTGAACAAGGTGCTTGGTCTTGATGAACACACCGTGGGCTTTTCAAAGAATGCTCAGTAGATTTAATGCAACCCATTCTAACTTTCACCAAAATGAGTTCTTTAAGTAACATTTCAGTGCTTTGATTTCAAAGAAGAATGATGCAGAAGAGAATGGATTTGAGACCAATATGCTTAACAAGTGGAGTATACAGAGATTATATTCAAGCTTATTACAGAGAGAATGAAAACATTAACAGGGAAATTGGTTGATGCAAATCAAATGGCCTTCTGTGGGGTAGACAGATTATGGATGCATTGCTACTGTCAAATGAATTGGTGGATTCTAGAACTAAATTAAAGAGGCTGAGATTTTATGCAAGTTGGAGATTAAAAAAGCTTATGACCATGTGAATTGAGATTTCCTTTTGAAAATTTTAAAGGATATGGGATTTGGTAATAAATGGCTTAACAGGATAAGGTCTGCATTTCTAGTGTAAAATTCTTTGTCTTGATTAATGGCAACCCTAAAGGTTTCTTCCAATCTCAAAGGGGATAAGACGGGGTGATCCAATGTCACCCTTCCTATTTTTACTAGCAATGGAGGGTCTTAATCCATATGATTAGGACAACTTAGTTTAATGAGTGGATCAGAGGCTTTGGAGCTCTAGCTATGCTGGTATTGGAGGTGAAATATTCCATTTATTATATGCAGATAACTCTTTTGTTTTTGTGAAGCTGAAGTGGATTAGATCAGACACCTTAGGGCAATCTTATCCATTTATGAAGCCCTATCTAGCATACATGCTAATGGGCAAAAGAGTTCTTTACATCATGTCAATCAATTAACAAATTTACATATTCTTGCAAGGAATCTAGGCTACCAGGTGGGGACTTCTCCAACAAAGTATTTGGGGGCTAAGAATAAATCAACAGAGATTTGGAATAAGGTTATTGAGAGATGTGATAAGAAGCTGGTCTGGTGAAAAACTCAATATTTATCCTTAGGGGAAGATTAACACTTATTAACTCAGTGTTAAATGCTCTTCCCTATTACAGGATGACCGTCTTCCCAATTTCTAGAGGCATAGAAAAGAAGTTAGGCTGAGGAGAGACTTTCTTTGGCAAGGTAACAAGGATAACAGAAACATCAATTTTGTTTAGACGGAAAGTTCTTAACTCTAAGCAAGAAGCAAGGGGGCATGAGCGTAAAGATTAAAGGATATGCGAATACACAATAAAATTCTTTTGCAAAAGTGGTTATGGAGGTTTAACACAGAAGATATGACACTATGGAGAAACTTTATCACACACAAATATGGAATGGAAAATTAGTGGATTACAAAACAAGTTAGAAGCTTCTAAGGTATTATTGTTCGAAAACCATTAGGAATCAGTTGCATAATTATTGGGGCAGTGTGGACGTCACAGTGGGTAATGGGAGAAAAATTGAATTTTGGGAGGATCACTGGATTGGACTTAATAGCTTAAATTCCACTTTTCTTGATTTAAACTCAATTAGCCCCTAAATCCATGCTAGGATGAACCAAATTTGTAATCAACATGGTCAGGATTTGAACTTTAGTAGAGCTTAAAATGATTGGGAAATTGAGAGTTTTACCTCGATGCTTCAACAACTGGCCACTTTTACTGGTACTATTGAGTATTCATACAAGCTTTAAAGGAGGTTGAACAACAAAGGAAATATACTGTAAAGTCCGTCTATGGAATTTGAATCATAGAAGTCATTTCTACAAGATCTAACCCTGGAAGCTTATTTGGAGAGTCAAAATTCCAATAAAGGTATCTTGTTTTGTGTGTTTGGTAGTCAAGAAAGCATGCCTCACTCAAGAAAAGTTACATTGAAGATGTCTTCAAGTTTGTTCAAGATGTCTACAATGTAGGTCAAGAAAGTGAAAGTAATGAGCACTTTTCCTACCGAGTAAGACATCTATAAATTTATGGCGCATGTTTTTTTTTATATTGGGGATGAACTGGGTTATGCCTAGTTCTACTTTTCCGCATTTGAGCAACCAGAAGAATGTGGGGTGAGTAGTAAGGAGGACGGATGGCAGGTCGTTCCAACTTCATATATGGTGGATTGTGTAAAGAAATTGATCTTGGGCCTAGCTCCAGTCCTGGGCGTGCCGGGGGGGGGGGGTTGAGTCCCACATTGGTTGGGATGAGGTATATTGGTCTCCTTATATGGACTTGGACAATCCTCCCCTCATGAGCTAGCTTTTGGGTTCAGTTAGGCTCAAAATCCTTTTCTTTACAAACAGTTTGGAAAGAAAGGAACTCAAGATACTTAGAGGATGCTAGCAATTCCATCTAGAAAATTCAAATGGATTGTTTTAGTTTGTTTATTTTCTGGTGTAAACATAATATGTGGGGGAAGTTGGAGAATTAGTAGATTTAATTGGTAATGTTTGAGCTAGTAGATTCTTGGACAAGGTCTACCTTATACTTTTTGGTGTTTGTAAAGTTTGACAACTCAGTATCTTTTGGAAGCTATATTTTGTTTATTAATACAAATGCTTACCTTTATACAACAAGTGGTGTAAGGGGAGGGTAGTGTGTATGCAACCTTACCCCTGCCTTTGAGGGTAGAAAGGCTGATTTCTGTAACCAGTTTTAAAAAAAAGAGAGGCTGATTTGAATAGACCCTCGACTCAAGTAAAGCATATGAAAAACAAGTATGGAAAAGAAATACAGTAGTGAAGAAGTCATGCTAAAATCAAAGTAGAAGAGAATAATGACAACACAAATGATTACCTCTATCTCAAAAAAAAAAAATAGTAGGGCCACCAAATGAACCCAATTTTCACTAACCCACCCTTATTTATTGGGTTGGTCGAGTGATATTGAGAACAGTAAAATTTGGGTTCAACCATTTTTAAACCCTACAAAAATGGGTCTCCACGGGTTATTTACTGGTCAGATTTGGGTGAATTGTGGCTAAATCACTTATACAACTGTTTAAGATTTGATTGCGTGTCATTTCTGCAATTTTAGAGGTGTCTGCTTCAGTCTCTTTTTTTTTCTTTCCTTTTCTGAGTTTGCTTCGGTACTTCTTTTTAAAATTCTTTGCTTCGACTTTAGGAATAGTCTGTACTTGGCATATTATAGGGGAGAGATGCCATTATTAGCTCTTTGAGGGTTCATACATGTCCAAATGTTGTACTCCACCTTAAGAAGCAATTAGTCATACCTTTTTGCTCTCTACAGATGAAACAAAAATCCAAGTTTTTTAATCCTATTAAAATAAAGAATTATATTGATTTTGGTGTATCGATGTTTTAGATCATAATTTTTATTGTAAAAGATTAAATAGTTTGTCAGAAGACTGTAGCATCAAGTTTGAAAAATGTATAGTAATACTACAGTGTGTATTAATTTTAAATATATTAAGCTATTTAATTGTATGAAACGCCTCATTTAGAACAGGTCGTTTTTGTATTCAAGCACACATAGATATTAGTTTATTGTTTATTTTAAGTCTATATATAGTATAGTAGATGAAAATTATCACTTTAGAGAAGAAGTAATTCTTTAGCTATTGTCATCTATGTGATTTCAAGAAACTAAGTAAAAATTTAAGCTATTTTGCACGAATCATGCTATTTGTCTATGGTGTTGAGATAGAAGAATGAAGTAATCGCACTTTGTGCCCTCTGTTAGTATGTTCTTCTGATGATTTTGGAATTGCCTACTATTTTTGGTGAGTCTTGAAGGATAGTTAATATAACATATACACTGATGTACCTTCATCGGATATATATTTAATCGTTTCAAATGTGCAACTTCTTTAAGTTTATTATCAAAGTTTCCCTATTAAATGCTAAAATTTCATATTTAGTTATGTATAAAATCTGACAAATAAAGTTTTTTTAACCCCTATACAAAATGGGTCAAATCTGTTTTGACCCAAACTGTTTTTGACCATTTTTACTCAACCTGTCCGAACCCAACCCGACCACCCATTTCCCACAACTACTGTTACAAGCACAGTGATTGTTTGGGAACAAAAAGGAACATAATTAAATTTCCTGATTAGATTTTTTTTTTGATTTATTGCTTATCGTGTTCTGATGGCAGGTTTTGTGTTACCGGAAGGTGCCCTCGGAAGAACAAATAAAAGACCTACTGCGAAAGAAAAACTTTAGGGAAGCAATATCACTGGTTGAAGAGCTTAAAAATGAAGGTGAAATGACAAGGGAGACACTCTCTTTTGTCCATGCTCAAGTGGGATTCCTTTTACTGTTTGACCTACACTTTGAGGAAGCAGTTGATCATTTCTTGCTTTCAGAAACAATGGAGCCTTCAGCACTTTTCCCATTTATCATGCGAGACCCAAATCATTGGTCCTTGTTGGTATGTGGTTGGTGTATCAGTGATTTTCCTGTGCATGCACTTATGTTTCAATGCATGGATCTCCAGCTTTTATAGCGGTACTATGCTGATAAATCTACAACATGATCTTTAAATTAGTTATATGAGTCAAGTCATTTCAGTTAGTCTGTCAAGTCATACCAAGTACATTTGCTCTTTATCTAGGATCTTTTTTGTATGTTGGTCTCTGATTACCTTGTTGGGCCCCAAGACAAGTTCTTGGTGCCAAAGAGTGTTACAGTCATACTATATGCCTTGTGTAAGGGAAAAAAGAGCATATCGTATTATATCTACGTGTTCTATTATATGTATCAGTCTACCCTTTCTTTCTTGCGCAGGAAAGGACCAATTAGGTGCAGCCTATTCTTCTTCTAGTTTTTTCTTTTCCTTCTATATTGCTGCATTTTTAGTCTTGCTTATGCCACTTCTTTTCTGCGCTACTTTAACACTTGCCGTATATTGATGGATCTTTTTCCTTAGCTATCAAAAACAAAACCAATGGAATCAATTTTTTAACTTACTGCATATGTTAATTAGGGTAATGCTGATATCCTGCATCAGTTCTCAATTTTTGTCCCAAGTAAAGGGTGACAATGAGTAGTGAGCTAGTCATATTGGGGTTATATGCTAGCATTCCAATCAACTTGGTCTAAATTGGAATTCCTCCTTTAAGAATTTACTTCCTCTCTACCTTCACAAGGTAGGAGTAAGCCACAAGGTAGGGGTAAGGCTGCTTACGCGCCACCCTCTGAAATCCCACTTGTGGGATGACATTGAGTTTGTTGTTGTTATAAAGGATTTTCTGCTTTTCCTTGAGCTGAGGGTCTATTGGAAACAATTTCTCTACCTCTACCTCCCAAGAAAAGGGTAAAGTCTGCTTACGCTCTACCCGAGACCCCAATTGTGGGATTACATTGGGTAGTTGTTATAAAGGATTTCCTATATTATGAAATTTATAAGCTAAATGCTTCACACTTAATTGGACGGAAGAAAATTTTGATTGGGAATACAAACTCAACCAAACGATTATTTCAACCCTTATTTCTATTTTGATAAAACGAGTAAATTCATTTGATAGGAGGAGGATATCATATTGGAGATGTGTACGAAAGTAGAAAATCTCACACAAAAATATGGTTCTTTAACCCAGTTAAAAAAAAAAGATTCTTTACCTAGAGCACCTAATTTTCTATACTAATTGGTATCTAATGAGTGTTCCATTTTCAGCTCATAATCCTATTAATCTTTGATTTCATTCTTTCATATGGTCCACATAAGTTCCGAGTGATTCCATATTCTGTTTCTCTGTCTCTTTTTCCGAGATTGTGGTCCTAGTGACATGCTTTAACACGGTCGGGCATCAGCAATCATTCCAAATATACTCTGGATTGTGCACCATAATCGATATGCCACCAAACAGTGTAGCAATAGCTGAATGACATTCTCTCTAGCTTCATTTACACATGAAGCACCAACTTATAAGACTTCTTTATCTTTCTTGTTGTCCTTTGTAATAATTTCCTTGCTACCAGCCGTGCAAAAGACTGATCTTCGGTCTCTTTCTCCGGAGTCTCAAGTTAACCTGATCTTACTATAAATATTCCATCAACTTGTATTATTTCGTCCATAATAGAGATTATTTGAAAAGCCCGTGAAGCTCTTCTTCCTCACTCATGTCCCATATCTTCCCTCTGTTAGCAGGGCATGCACAACGTAATGGGACATGTCCGCAGCATATCTGATTCCAGAAGCAGACTATGTCCATTTCCCTCTTTATGTCTAACTTTGCAATAGAAGTTTTCTCTAGCTTTCAATGGACACAATTAATTATTTCAACCATTAGTTTGGATTCATTATATATGACAGTCGACATGTTAAATCTTAAAACTTGAGACCCCCTATTGAACAGAAATTACTCCATCCAAACGAACTCTAAAAGTAATTCAGCAAACATACGATCCTCCAGCACAGGCACATCTATTGGCCCTTTGGTGTCTCACTTATTGCGTGATTTTGAGTTTGTGTTTCTTTCTCCTCTAGGAAAGCTGTTTTATTTAAAATTTTCTTTAATCTCACTGAAATTGTCTTCTCAGGTTCCAAGGAATAGGTATTGGGGCTTGCATCCTCCTCCATCACTTCTTGAAAAAGTTGTGGACGATGGCTTAACTGGTATTCAAAGAGCTATTTTCCTTAAGAAAGCAGGTGTTGAGACTGCAGTTGATGATGAGTTTCTTCTGAATCCACCAAGCAGAGCTGATTTATTGGAGTCTGCAATTAAAAGCATGACCAGGTTATCTATTTTTAAGGAGTATTGTTTATTCTCAGCACTATCAAAAAAAGGTATTGTTTATTCTCAGGATTTTCTGAAACTGATTTATTCGCAGGAATTTTAGTGAGCGATTCTTTTTCTTTTCAAAATAACGGGTGACCTATCCAACTTGCATGCACATAAATCCTGAGAATAATTATATGAGAATTGTTGGCCACTTCTATTGTGGGTATAAGAGAACAAAGAGGAGAAGTGGATATGAATGTCCTCAATATTCACAAGACTTGAGAAGGATATGCTTAACATTCACAGAGCAGTAAATTCATCGAGGGACATCATAATTACATCTACCAGTGGATGTTGAGAGCTATATTATAGGACTTGATTTGCCTTGATAAATTCCTGTCCGATGTATAATGTAATATTTATTGTTGATCTATGCACTCATACTTCCTTTGTCCCTAAAAGAATGAAGAAGTTGGGATGTAAGACTCAAAGTATTCAGTTTTCTCGTGATTATGGACATTGCTCAAGTTTTATGAGATAATATTTAGATAAAGAGATCTATAAATCACAGTATCACTATTAAATATATTTTGGAACATTTGAAAAAAATCATATCCAAAGAAAAAACCTGTTTAACTTCTTTCATATAAAATAGGTCAAGGAGCAATTTAGGAAGTAACTTGTTGACAACTGAGCATACATATATCAAATTCTTACCTTAGCTCGGTTGGTTTAAGAATATAAAACTAGGGCAACTATTGTGAGAACATAATGGAAGGTAACAAATGATTTTATATTAAGGCAGGTAAGCTATATAAATAGAAAAACTCTAGCTCTATTTTAATTTATGGAGGAATGATTCCATTCAGATATAAAGCCACATAGCAATTCTTGAGTATATGTATCATAGGTTGAGAGAGACTTTTTTTTATATACCGTTAAGCAAAGACCATAAATTGAGAGGACTTTGTTTTGTATGTTGCCTTTCTCAAAAAGAGGGACTTTGTTTTAGGTTTATGGAGTTGAGATGAATATTGCCGAGGATATATGATAGTAGAGAGAAAACTATGAACTGACCCCTTTACACTACAGGGTCAATTCGTTTAGGCAATGTCTTAATTTTCAAGTGTAAGTTCCAGTTGAATTGCGTTAAGTGTCTCTCTTGTACCTTCATTATCTTTTCATATGTAGAGAACATAAGGAAATGACCACAAAGGGATCAGTTATGCTAATATATTAGAAAATGCTTTTGGCATCGTCTCTTTGGTACTGACAGGAAATTTAGGATGGCAAAAACTGAAGCAAATATATTTTTCTGCCCTTTGCTTAGTTGCATTTCTTTAACATATTTTGGTTGAGTTTGTCTTTGAAGTTGGTTTATTTTGTGGGGTACCTATAAAGTTAAATTGCTCAACTTTTCTATCAAATGTTTTATGTGTAATTTGGTTTTGCTTGCCTTTGCTTTCTTTGGTCCTTATTCTCTCCCCTCTTTTAACAGGTTTTTAGAAGCATCACGACATAAAGACTTAACTCCTTCAGTACGTGAAGGGGTTGACACTCTTTTGATGTACCTCTACAGAGCTCTAAATCGAGTTGATGACATGGAAAGACTTGCCTCATCCGAGAACAGTTGCATAGTGGTATGTCTATACAATCTTGCTCTATCTTATCTAATATATGGTTTGTTGGTTATTCTTGTTTTTTTTTTGTTTGGTTGTGTGGGGAGCAAAACATAGTTCCTGTGCTGATATCCTAATGTATGTGCTATCAAATACTCACTTCCTTTATTAATGGTGGTCTTCGGGTTAGCTTTCGCGCATTTTGACTATTTCACCGACACATTGTCACACCCGTAACTTTGGCTTGGGCGGACCGGCACTCAGTGCCTTAACTTGACCGAGCGAACCAACTCTACATGAACATGATGTGGAATAGTCGTGGAAAAACACCTAGTAGTAAGGACACGAGACATAAGTTTTCATAAAAAGATTTTTATTTCATAAATGCAAATATTTTCTTTGAAACATAAGCTTTGTGAGGGTAAGGAAATGATGAACCCAAAACGCAATTTCATACATGTCATGGATACATAGGTCTATGAAGCCTCTAAGACATAACATGAATAATACTAGTGCGAGGACAAGGCCCTGGCGTACCCAAAATCTACATAAAAACAGTAGAAATGATAAAACCCTGAATGGTAATGGGGCTCATCAACAGCCGCTGGATGTGCGTATCATATGCCTATTAGGGAAGTCTGTTATCTTGAACACCTGAACCTGCAGTGTGAATGCATGCTCCGACAAGGAGGACGTGAGTGCATATGAAATAGTACACGTGTGAAGACATAAACAACACAATAAAAGAAGAATGACTCTTGAAAGTCGTCTTTTGTATCGTGTCAAGAGAATGACATAGATATATCGTATAACCCCTTTAGAGTATTGATGGAACATGATAGGATATTCATATTGCCTTGACTTATGAAAAACTGGAACTCTAACGTATAGTTTCAAGGAGAAAAGCATTTAATCTGACATCATAATGACATTTAGAACTGAGGAATCTGTTTGACAGTATTTCTAACCTCAACACATCTTATGACTTGATAGGATCATCATGGGAAATGTTGAGAAAACTTTGACAAAAAGTCTTTAAGTAACACAATTTTAATGATCCAAGTAAACATGAAGATGTCCGTGTAAATATCAATACATGAATCTTTCAAGAAAAGACATATAGTTTTTGGATCACCGAACATACATAATAATTCATCATGCGTACGGCATAGCGTCCGATCAACGCCTGATGTGCTGAGCATCTCACCACGATTGTTGTGTGGATTGATGTGGTCTATCGTAATCCCAATCAAGGGGAGACTATCTAGCCGCTATTCCTTCAAGGCAATTATAGCCCTACAACGACAATGTGTAACTTCAGGTGTTGGACCCTTTCGTCCATACCTTCTCAGTTTCTAAGAGTGCTCCCAAAAACATTAAATCATACCATTGGCATATTTGTCCTTTCGTAAAGTTTGGCACCTTTGGCCCTTTTCATTAAAATCAATGTATTCAACTCATTGGCCCTTCTTTTGTACCTTTAGCACATTTTGTAAATCATAGCATAAATAAGGAAAACTTCAAATCACCGTGTGAACATTTTAGAAAAAGCCATAGACGTTATCAATACATAAGTACTAAAATTATCATGAGAAACTTTACAATGCTTTGTAGCAAATCATAATCTGTGTGGCTGAAATATCCTACAATATACCTTTAACATCATGTTGTTAACCTTAACATAGGTAAAGAAAGCTTTAGAAGTATCATGAAAACATTTTAGGAAAAATCATAAACTTTATCTATATAAATGGATAGTAAAATATCATAAGCGATTTCCTAAGGATTTATAGAACTTTGAACATTGAAACCACATAGGTGACCTAGAGGGTACATGACTGAAAGAGAGTATCTTGAAGATCTTTTTGAGAATGAGTATCTTGAAGATTTTTGGCTTTGGGAGTACATGCAATGAGGATATTTAGGATTTTCCTACCCAAGGATACATATAAATGAAGACCATGTTCGTGAAAGGTTCATAACATTTGAGAGCATTATTCATAAAGAGTACTTGTAATCATCATGAAAACAGGTGCATGTAGGGTACTTCCATAAGTTTGAGAGGCAAATCCACCCAGTGTATATGGCTTTCGACCTAGAAGGACATATTATGGAATGCTAATGTCTGTGAAGCAACATGTAGTATTTGAAGACTAAGTATGAAGAGTACCTACATATTTAGATGTCCCTCATCTAGGAGCTTTGTAAACATGTTCTTCTTTTTGATGTAGGAGACATGACATTAGGAAACGTATAGGAAGGCTCATTCAAGTATAAGGAAGAGAATGCATCAATACTCTTAACATATAGAAAGTCTTGGAACACTTTTAGCATACTTTCCATATGAGGTATATGAATTCTAACATAGCAAGATAGCATGGGGATTTTAGGGTATTGAAGTTCATGACATAAGGGTAGCATAACTTTTCATATTTGGGTGTACATATTGACTCCATAAGAGGAGCACATTGAATAAAAGAAACGTGTCATCAAAGAGAACAAGTAGGAATTCCCGAACTGCGAGGTTTACCGTTACATATCTTAATAGCTCCAAAATGATTGAAGGAGAATTCGAACTTGAAGAAGACAACAAAAATCCTTGCTTGAACCTTTTGGGAAGAGTTCTCTTGAAAAGCCCTAGGATGCGTACTGTATAATTTAGTTAAGAATGTATGTATTATGATTAGTAATACTTAGAAATGCTTAGAAATACATGGGGAGGGGCTTATCTTGACGTGGGAGGATGAGGAGAGGAGAAAAACCCGACTTAGGGTTCGTATGAGAGGAAAATAGAATATAACTTTTTGGAAGAATGTGTATTGGGTCGTGTTTGTTAGTGAAAGACCTATTTTTTATGTTGATGCTATGGGCGACTAGTCGCATGCTCTACCACGTCGAATTTTGATGCTAGGGGCGATGCGCCGCCGTTGTGTCGAAATGGTCGATGTGTTGCATGCTCCATCGCATTGAACTTCAATGCTGCGGGTGATGTGCTGCATGCTCCATCACATCGAACTTGGTGGCCTCTGTAAAACATAATCTTTTGCTAACAACTCTGATTGATGTGATCTATATATGGTTGGAAAGCTATTTCAAAGGGATATCTCTTTCACACCTAGAGTTTGAAGTTCGAATTAGTATATATTCGATATCAATTAAGAATTATACGCGTTTGAAGTGAGGCATTGAGAAACTCATTCGAGAACTTAACCTGTGGTGTAGCTTCCAACTTGACTTTGTGCTAGAGCCCCTTTGTACTTAATTTACTTCCAACACACCTCCTACACCTATGATTGTCCCCATTTGGTATGGTACTAGTACGTAGCTTCCTTTGGCATATAAGAACATCATATCTAATTGTCGACGTCACACTTAAAATTCTTGGACCACTTTGGTCCGTCATTCTTTGGTTCAATACTATAATACACTACATTTAAACCTTTATACGTGGACACAACCTTTTTTGAATACATAGAAATTTCATGACTTCCGTGAAATGTACTCTTGAGCACATGTTTCTCTGAATTCCGGTCGAATTACTCATATTCAACGGGTAAATTCTTTGTTCAAAAGTACGAGGTGTTACACACATGCTAATTGCTATCTCTCACCAGCACATGTATAATGCAACTTTGCTCAGCAAGGCTTAAATACTCGGGCAGAACAGAAGAAATTACTTACCGCTTTTTTCTCTCTGCTTTGGGCCTTGATTTCTCAGGGTTTTAACACACTTTATTGACTGTTAGGCCTTACCCTAGGTCGCCCATCAAACACTTATCTGTTACACAAACCATAGGAATAAGTCTGGTGGCAGTAGCTTTTTAAGGTTATTGGTCGTACTATTAGTTGACGAAGGCGTATTGATAAGGTAATAAAATTTTAATAACAATTGGACCAAAACTCTCTCACACACACACGCACACACACACACACACATATATATTTTAAATGAAGTAAGTGGTATTAATAAAGGAATCTAGAAGATGCAAAAATTACAAGATATGACATTTGAGCTAACAAGAAAATGACTGTCTGGCTGTACAGAAACTATCTAAGCCACAACTAATGAGCTAATAAAATCAAAAAGATGTTCTGCATTATTAACAGGAATTAAATTGGACCAGCTAAACAAATTAGCAATACATCGTGCCTTCAAAAGACCTAAAGGAGTTGACCATCAAAACATCTCTTTTCCTTTCTGACCAGAGACACCAAAATATACAAGAGGGTACCATGTTCCAGATCTTTTTGATGGCTTTGTCAATTCTCCATAGGCTCCAACTCTCATAAGCTTCCTTAACTGAGAGGGGTGTGGTCCAATTTAGACCAAAGAGGCAAAAAAACATGTTCCAGGTATCTGAGGGTACCTCACAGTGGAGGAATAGATGCTTGTTTGTTTCAGCCTCCTTTTTGCACATATATGGGCCAAAATGCTCATATAAAAGGAGTGTACAAAAAAAAGAGAACTTGCTAAAAGATATGGTTTTGTACTAACTACACCCTATCACCTATAAATAACAAACTTCATGGGTGCATGAAAAAGCTAAAAGGATAACTGACTCCTCCTCGATTGTACCAAAATTTTCGCTGCACCCTCAAAAGCTTTTATATTTCATTCTCTCCATATGATTCACATAAGTGCAAGTGGAGCAAAATTCCACGCTCTGCGTCTTCTCCCCATCTATCACACTTCTACCCAACTTCCCTGTGACGCTATGCTAGCTGGAGCATGCAACAAAGACATGAAATATATGGCGATGCTTGATAATGTGCTCTTTGTAAGCACTTCCTTTCCCCTTCTCGATAAATATTTCTCGTGCCATCAGCAATCTTGCGAGCCTCTTTTCTATCCTATGAGTTACTGGGTTTCCATACTGCTTGATCCTTGTTTGAAGCACCAAGTGGAGCCAAGATAAGTAGTGGGAAAGCTCCAGCCAATGCAATATCCTCCCCTTACCAACTAGTATGATTTCTCACTTTTGAGATTGTTCTTGAGGCCTGACACCACCTGAAAACATGTTAAGACATGTCTGAAGTATTCTAACTGAGTTTTGTCTGCATCACCAAGTACCAGAGTGTTTTCCGCAAACAACAGATGTGAAACTTTGACGGTACCATGCCCCCAATTCCTACAGTAAAACCCCTCAATGATCCACCCATCACAGCTCTATCCATCATTCTACCCCATGCCTTCATAACTAAGATGAACCACATGGGAGATAATGGGCCCCCTGCCTCAGGGCTCTGTAACTGCTGTAATATCCGCATGGTTGCCATTCACCAATGCTGAGTACCTAGCTATAGAAATGCTATGTTTAATCCACTTCCTAGTTCCTCCATCTAGCGTCGAAATCCACCTTCAACATTATGAAATACTGAAACTTCCAATTCACATGATCATAATCCTTCTCAACATTGCACAAAATGGCTGTTTCTCCTTGGCCTAGGAATAAGTGTGTACATTGAGATCTCATATCTTATTTGAAGTGATCAGCTAGTGTTTTTTTTCCTCTGTTGGGATTTGAACCCTGATTTCTCATGGTTGTAAGATCACTAGGTCTCACCCTCTGGTGCATATCAAACATTTCTTTGTTAAGCAAACTTTAGGAACATTATGCTGCCAGCATACTTATTGAAAGGTTTTTTTTGGATAAGGTAAAGAAATGTTGTATGTAGACGTTCAGGTTTTGTAGTTGCTGTAGCTGCTAAATAGTTTAATCATAAACTTGGGATCTGGTATCTTCTTTGAAGGATAGCCATAACACTTAAATGGATAGTGCAGGAGGAGTTGGAATCACTGCTGAGTGAATCTGGGCATTTGCGGACACTTGCTTTTCTGTATGCCAGTAAAGGGATGAACTCAAAGTCTCTTTCAATCTGGCGTGTGCTGGCTCGAAATTATTCATCAAGCTACTTGAATGATTCACATGGCACAAACCACTTACAAGATACCACAAAGGATATTTCCTTTGACCAGGAGACTGCTGTAATGGAAGCTTCAAAAATTCTTGAGGCATCATCTGATCAGGAGTTAGTACTGCAACATCTAGGATGGGTATGATAATTCTTTTTTTGTTTTTCAGGGCGCTTTCTGCTTTCAGCCTGCTAATTGAGTTTATTAGTTTCCATTTTAGATTGCAGACATCAACCAGCTGTTAGCTGTTCAAGTACTCATATCGGAGAAAAGAACAGATCCACTCCCATCAGGTATGTCTTACATGATATTTAGTGATGTTCAAATTGCATATCCATCTGCAAAAATGGGTCTTCGAAAGTGCTGGGTGTACTTTAAAGTCATGCAACTCCTGCAAGGATGTTTACCTTTCAATGGTTCAAAAGTAAAGTCAAATAGCCATCTAAATATCCCCCTCCCCTCAAACTGTAGTGCAATTTGACACTGACTCCTTGTCAGAAGTTGTTGTTTGTTAATCTTTGCGTCATTAAAAAATTTGGGTCCTGTTTATAGCATCAGATTGTTCAATTTGAGATGAATACATCACCTGATGTTATATGTGATATCCATGTGAAACATTTTAGTCTTTTCTACCTTTACCATTATTTTTGAAAAACATATCTGTCCTCAAAAACAGTAGTCACAATTCTTGCCAAAGAATTTATGCACAAGATAATGCACGTTACACTTGTATGGATTGTGCCAAAATGTTGTGCATCCCTGTTAGACAACAGTAGCTCATGCATGTGGCTTGGTGCAAGTGGTGACATGTTTTAGACCATGTGAATAAGAACTTTTTGATAAATTTGCTTAATTTGAAAGGTAAAACTTTTCCAGATTTAGATTATAATGTTTGTGTGAGATACCAAGAAATTCCTTGTGGTTTAGCTGGCCCAATCCCAATTGTTCTCACAGGTTCGGAGCTTGGAAGGAGTATGGGCTTACCCCTATATCCTGCTCTGACTTAATACTAGACCAACTTCATTCAGTGGGATCTAACTCGTGCCATGCACCAAAACCAGCATTTCACACACTGCATGCTGAACCAGAGACGTGCGGCAAGTTTGAACGATAATAATTTCACTACAAGTGAATGTTAATTTTCTCAATTCTAACTGAGTCTTTTTAGCATACAAAATTGCTTAATAAATCGAAGAGGCAGAATAAAGACTAAAAAGCGCACCAGTCACCTGATGCTAAGTTCTGTCGTATCTTTTAGTTTCAAATATATCAAAGCAGGTTGGGGCATTCATCCGAGTAAAAGAGAATATAAGCGAACCTAACAACTTGCACTCCGAAAAGCCTTCTATTTAGATGAAGGATCGGGGGGCGGACCATTATCTGTCGAGTTTTGAACTTTGCATCATTGGCCCTCGGAAATTTGTCATTTATAGGAAAAGGTAGATAGAAAATATTAATTCTCTTTTTCTATAGTTTGTGTAGGTAGCTCCCTTTGTCTCATTTTATGTGACATACTAACTTTTAGTTTGTCCCAAGAAGAATGATCTTTTTTATAATTTGAAATAATTTAATTTTAAATTTTCTATTATACCCTTAATGAAATGATTGAGAGCTACACAAATGTCTATGACATGTTTTTCTTGGATGAAGTAAAAGATTTCATTGATAGGCATCAAGAAGATGCAGAAAATACAAAAGTTACAGGGAAAGATATATGTCAGCTCCAGTATATATAGAACAACTATACTAGATTCAGGGAGCTAACAAAATCCATAAAAACTGGTTAGAGCTATTTACAATGCCAAGACTATTCCAACTAAACAAATTAAGTAGACATCTAGGTTTAACAGTGTGGTTTGGAGTTGAGACTCCATCAAAATATCTGCGATTCACACCAAAAGATAGTAGCAGATATCATCAGCCAGATCTTCTTGATGGCTTTATCGACTCTGCATAAACACCAGAGAGAATGGCATCTTTGGTTTTCAGTGCCCTGACCCAATTGAGTCTAAAAATAGAAAGGAACATGCTCCAAACATCAGTTGCCAAATTACTATGAAGGAAAAGATGGTTGATAGATTCTCTATCTTGTAGGCACATATAGCATCTATTGATAATCTATATGTTCCTTTTGCTAAGATTATCTTGAGTTTTCAAAAGTCTGTTCTTTCTTTCTTAAATCTTTGTGCCCAGTGAAACACCAGCACATATATTTTATGTGACAGAGGAAGTATCAGTTTTTTGGGTAAGATAAAATTGAAATATCAAATTACTTTCTTCACATATACTACTATCTGCTTATTTACTTTTAATGACTATGTTTTGCATGCACATTTTCTCTTTGCTTGTTTATAAAATGTAGTGTCTTCATTAAGTGGCGTTCTTTTAATGCAAGTTTTCAATCACAGATGAAGTAATTGCAGCGATTGATCCCAGAAAAGTTGAAATTCTTCTGAGGTCAGTGGTTTTGTGATTTTACTTCCTTCCCACTCTTTTTAAACTTACTTGCTATATCTCTCCTGAACTGAAGATTGGTGGCTATGTAACATTTATATGCAACTTTTGATTGTACTCTGGTCCAAGGTTTATGCTTCCATTTTGGAGATTGCTTACTTATCCATCAAGAAGAGGGTAGTTCTTCCTTTTCTACCTACTGTTAACATGTCTTTTGAGCTACTGAGTGCTGTATCACATTGCAAATGATAAGCAGCTTCATTTTGTCCTGCTCTGCTTCCCCCTTGTCCAGATATAAATGCATATTGTAGATCTAAACTGAGAACAATTGATTGAGAATCAGGTGATGATGGTTCGTGTTTGCGGTTGAAATGAAGGAGAAGATGAATCTGGAAGGAGCTGAAGAAAGATAAAAATTTAGATTTGCCTCCTTTAGAGTCTAGTCAGTGCTTCACATTATTATTTTCTAGACATCACTCTGTTTTCAAACTGTGACCAAGTGTACTTTCTTTTAGTCTTGTCACTTACTAGCTTTAAGCTTTATCTTACTCGCAAACCCATTAGAAAGCCAAATCTTTTAGTAGATCAATGGTCTTATGGTGTAAACATGATTACATAGAAGAACCAAGACCATAAAAATATTCTAGTACTTGAAAGAGGTTTTAAGATAATACCTTTTTTAAAAAAAAAATAAAATACTTAATTATTTCTTGAAATTGAACTTATTAGAACTTGGAAATTTTCTTAGAAGGTTCTACATAGTGTGACTTGCGGTTGTTGACTAAAATACGGCCTTTGGGTAAATCATAAGGTGACACATATATGCACTAAATTTATGGTTTACTGTTTGACCTAGTATGTCCTTGAATGAATACGTCTTAATCATCTTTTGGCTTCTTTGTCTAGTTGCTTCATAAACTTCTAGATCTTTTCAGTACAAGCCTATTTCTTCAAAATTGCTCCTTTCATCAGATATCTGGTAGAACATCCTTAAATTGCATTCAGTCACTCCTTAGCCTGATGGGAGCTGAGTAAAGTGAGTAGTATGTAGCATGCTGAACTTCTCTCCTTTTTTTCTTAATTTTTTTGATATTTTAAATTATTTTTGTATAACATTGGTGTCCTTGGGTGCCTAATTGGCTGGATTATATAAGCTTGTAAAGATGTGTCTCCATATAATGAAGTATTTAGCTATCTATATGTTTCTTTGAATTATAATCTGGAAGCTTTACCATGCAGATATCTCCAGTGGTTAATTGAAGATCAAGACTCCGGTGACGCACAGTTCCATACAACTTATGCTCTCTTGCTTTCTAAATCGGCACTTGCTGCTAATGAAAAGGAACATGCTATACAAAATTCTGAAGGTGTAAACCAAAAGGAGATAAATATCTCTGACCGTGGAAACAACTCAATATTTGATACTCATGTCAGAGAGAGATTGCAACTTTTTTTACAATCATCTGACTTGTATGATCCAGATGAGGTTCTTGACTTGGTTGAGGGATCCGAGTTATGGCTCGAGAAGGTCAGTAAAAGATTTAGGTCCTTCATAGAAATTATGTCCTATGCATCTCTGCTGGTTAATTGCTTGAACTGTCTCATTCTCCTTTGTGATTTGCAGTCCTTGTGTTATTGATGGTTTCCTTACAGGCTATTCTTTACAGGAAGCTCGGTCAAGAAACATTAGTGCTTCAAATTCTTGCCCTGTAAGTCCATAAATGCTTGGTTATTGCTTTGGTTCATCACAACAAGCTTTATCATAAGCAATGAACAACTAAAAAGATGTTCTGTGTCTCGAATGTGGTAATGTATGGCTGACGTACTCTTCTGCTGCTTTACATGTGAAGTCCCTCGCTTAAACAGGCGAAAATATATGAAAGCTTAGTACCCACATTGTTGCTAAATATGTATTTTATAGTTGAATCTGCAATTACTCTGAATAAGATTATTATCTGTGGGATAGTAATTTAAAGTTATGCTCATCTGGTAGGAAGCTGCAAGACTGTGAAGCTGCAGAACAATATTGTGCTGAGATCGGTAGGCCAGATGCTTACATGCAGTTAGTACAGTATTCTCTCATTTGTTTCTTTAGATTATTGGTTTAGTAGAAGTTCTCTTAGCCTTTTCCTTTCCTTGTCTCTTCTTAGGTTGCTTGAAATGTATTTGGAGCCAATGAATGGCAAAGAGCCTATGTTCAAAGCTGCTGTGCGCCTGTTGCACAATCATGGAGAAATGCTAGACCCTTTGCAAGTTTTGGAGGTATCAAACTATCCTTCTTCTGCTCTATTACTTGTGTAATGGTCTATGAGATGACAAAAACCTTGTTCTACCCCCAGGGTTTTGGTTTAGTGGAAACACTACAACACGTGATTTGTGGGTTATACACGTATCACAAGTTCAAACAGTGTAGTAAACAAAAGTCTGGTATTTAAGTGGAAAGGATAGAGGGGATCCATCATGTACCAAATTTAGAACTGTGTGCCAGCTGGTCCTGGGGGATTTCTCAGTAAAAAAGTGGTCAATGAGGAAAGGAAATGTGAAGTAAGCTTGGAAAAAGAGTAGCTATATTTTATTTGTTGCGTAATATTTTATCCTCTTATGGAGTGTAGCTTCACTAGGAATTCTGTTGGTGCTCTAGAGGGAAAGGAATAGAAGAGCATTCAAAGGGTTGGAATATGTGCACCAAATTAAGACATATCTTTTGTTTCTAGTTATGTTGTGCACCTACGAGATCCCTATTAGCATAGACGTTCGGATGTCTTTTGTAGAAAACGATATTTTTGTGTAGCTTCTCTATTTTTTTTGGTATACTAGTTTACAGGATTCCATTATCATGAAACCTCAATAAACTGTACCTTATCAAAACAAATACTGTCCCAATTTATGTAGCAGACTTTCCTTTTTAATTCGCCCCAAAAAGAATGTCGCGTTTCTAGAATTAGAAACAACTTTAACTTTAAAATTATCATCCTTGTAAAAAAAAAATCATTTTACCCTTAATGAATTGATTTATAGCCACGGAAATGTCTAAGGTTTGTTTAGACCTCAAATTTCAAGAGTCTTCCTTTCTTTCTTAAACTTTGTGCCAAGTCAAATGGTGCCGCATAAATTGGGATGGAGGGAGTATATGTTTATCCACCATATTATTTTAAGTAACATGGTTGATTGGGCTGAAAGATAAAAAATCTGATTGATTTTAGCACTATTTATAGTAGGAGAACCTGTCTCCAAAATTATAAAATAAAACATGGTAGAAGAGAAATAAAGTCATCCTTGAAATTTATTTAAAGGGAAAGACATCTCATCGTACATTAAAGTAGAAACTTTGATGTTCAATCTTTTACTCTTGAAAACTTTGGATTTTTGTGGTCTTTATTATTTTAGCAGTGTGTGAAATATTTTACTTTAAATCCAGAAGATTGGAGTATATTCTTTTTTCGTTGGAAATTTTAAAGTCTTCTCATCCTTATTTTAGCAGGTGCATACTCAGTAACCTAGAGCAACAACAACAAAAACATACCCAGTGTAGTCGCACAAAGTGGGGTTTGGGGAGGGATTATGTCATCTAGAGCATTACAGATTAAAAGTAGTCCTTTTACTTCATTCCTAACATCTAATCATGCGTCTTCTAACATAGTGATACCATTATTGGGTATCATCTTTTAGAATTGCCTTTCTATAGTGAAAGATGAAATCTGAGTTTTGTTTATGGTGATTTTAAATTATCAAAGGCCGGAAAAAAAGAGTTATCTGTTTCACATGACTCGATAGGTCTATTTATGTTGAGGTTCCTTTTTCTAATTTACAGGGGGGAATCAATGGATGGATCTTCATAGTTTCATTTGTCAAGTGTTCAGGTTACTTGACTAAATCATTTCAGATAACTAGACAATGCTATATTTGTTTGAATTTTTTTCGTGCTATTTGAAGGGAATCTGATGATGACAAGGCAAATAACATCTATTTGGGTTAAGTTACTTTGCGCGAAGTCACTAGAGATGTCAATGTTACTAATTCTGAGTTGAGGTTTCACTTTGCAGAGATTGTCACCGGATATGCCCCTTCAGCTTGCTTCTGGGACAATATTAAGAATGTTGAGAGCTCGACTTCACCATCATCGTCAAGGCCAAGTATGCTCTAATCTATAGGGGTTAAAATTTCTGTTGATCCTGAGCTTTATTACAATAGTATAATTTTATTCAATATGTTAGCACGGGGAGATTCTTGATTTGAAACATATGCTTTAGTCTATGTTATTCGAAACTTCAGCATGAATATCACAGGAAAGCTAAACTTACTGCTCTTGAGCAGTACTCCACTTGTGCCAATTGATATGACGTCTTCTCCTTTTTGTTGAGTCATGATAGTATTTGACGCCTTTGGCGGCTCTGGAACACTAAATGACAATTTATTTTTTAGAGAACAAGTAGTTCCATGTCTGAGTGAAAGCTGATTACAAATTCTTGGTGTTCTTTTTTACGTTGCCGTAGTAAAGCATGTCCTAATTGCATAGTTCTTTTATATCTTTGTCCTGGGTACCATGGGTCTACTATTTTGTTCTGTGATAAAGTTGCATTCATAGTGGAGGTTTTGAGAAAGAAGAAGAGACTTCTTTGTGTTTTAGTATGTCTTTAGATTCTAGGAGAAGGGTTATTTATACAAGTGAACCCTAACTAATTAAGGAAAGACGACCCATTAAAAAATATTCTATTCCTTAATTACACTGGCTGAACTTCCTCAAAAAAAAAAAAAAAGAAAAAAATTACACAGAGAGAACTAAAGTATCCTAAAATCATGTTAGTTAATTAACACAATCAACACCTACCCTCAAGTTGGAGCAAAGATTTCCCACATGTCCAACTTGCAAACCAAAGTATGAAAAGTCCTTTTGTATGCACATTCAGTAGCTGTTCTTCTGAAGGTACATGAAGCAAACTCAAGGTGCTACTATTAACTTTCTCTTCGATGAAGTGCTGATTAATTTCAATGTGTTTTATTCAGTTGCGTTGAACATGATTTTGAGCTATATTGCTTGCACCTTTGTTGTCACAGCACAAGGAAAGTTTTCTTTACTATCTCTATTAGTAACTTTTGTAGCCAAAGAAGCTCACATACACCTTTGGCCATAGCTCTATATTCTGCTTCTGCACTTGATCCTGCAACTACACTTGCTTCTTACTTCTCCATGAAACTAGGTTCCCTCCTACAGGGGCTTATCAAGCTGACTGAATAGGCTGTCTGCCTGTCTAGTCTAGTGGGAGGAATAAATGAGTTTTCCAGCCAACCCCTGATACCTCTCCTTATCGACTAACCTCTGCTACCTCTCCTTATCAACTGACCATCCAACCCCTATTTGTACTTGTGATTGCTTTCAATAATCGATTCTGCTGGCTTGCAACTTGTCATCCCTTTTTTAAAAAGAGATCTTGAATATACTTCCGTTGAGAAATAAAGATTCTTCTTTTGATCTAGCAACATCAATTCCTTAGAAATATTAGAATTTCCATAGATCTTTAATCTCACGTTCTTGTGCTAACAACTTCTTCAATCGGGCCATCTCCTCTTTGTCATCTCCTGTCATTACTATATCATCAACATAAACGATGCGAAGAGTGAGTTAACCTTTTGATGTCTTATGAGGAGGGTGTGATCTTATGCCAACTTTGTTGGTAACAAAAGAAGTTGTCAAACCAAGCTCAGGAGATTGCTTTAGTTCTTTCTTCAGTCTTCACTCCTTTCCTTTCCTTTTTTTTTTAAACGAATTGGCCAAAAGGCCAAATTATTAATTACCAAGAAAACAAACAAATTATCCCTAATAGACCCAAAAGTTGCATCCGGCCAGCCCAAAACAAATAAAATAAGACAAAACAAATATAAAAAGGACCTCAGACACTTTCCTAAATGAAGCTTCTACACCAACATTCATCGTTTTCTCCGTTGGGTCTGCATCCGCTTCACCTCAAAAGCACTGATGATCTTGACTTTTCCAGTGCGTCTTGTGTCTGTCAAGGATAACTGCTATCGATGTAAACACAGAGAGGGACAAACACGTCAAGGCTTTTTATCGATTTTACATTGACATCCAAAATTCTCACAGATATCATGAAATTCACTCCTTTCCTTGACTTTGTTCAATATCAAATCTATGTGGGATCTCCGTATATGGTTCTTCTAAGTTCCCATGAAGAAATGCATTCTTCATGAACGATGCAAAGAGTGAGTTAACCTTTTGATGTCTTATGAGGAGGGTGTGATCGTTTGCCAACTTTGTTGGTAACAAAAGGATTTTCAACCCAAGCTCTAGGAGATTGCTTCTGTTCTTTCTTCAATCTTCACTCCTTTCCTTGACTTTGTTCAATATCAAATTTAGGCGGGATCTCGGTATACACTTCTTCTTAGCCTCCATGAAAAAATGCATTCTTCACATTCAATTGTTGCAAGGCCCAATGAAGATTATTTGCACAAGACAAGAATTCTTATAGTGTTTGTCTTTGCAACTGGGGCAAAAGGCCCCTAATAATCAACTCCAAAAGTTTGAGTGAATCCCTTGGCCACCAATCTTGCTTTGAGTCTTTCAATCGAGCTATCATATTTATGTTCACAGTGCACCCAGGGTGTGGCCTAGTGGTCAATGAAGTGGGTTGAGAACAAGAGGTCTTTGGTTCAAATCCCAGCAGAGACAAAAATACTAGGTGATTTCTTTCCATTTGTCCTAGCATTGGTGGACAGAGTTACCTGGTACCTGTAGCTGGTGGAGGTGGCATGTATCCCATGGAACTAGTCAAGGTGCACGAAAGCTGGATGGGACACCACAGTTATAAAAAAGTGTTTCACAATGAAACCCATTTGCAGCCAAGCAACTTTTTGTCTTGTGGGGAAGTGACGAGTTTCCAAGTCTTGATTTTTGACATGGCCTTTATTTCTTTGAACATAGCTTGCTTCGCAGGATCGACAAAAGCTTCGTTCCAATTCTAGGAAACAAACACAAGAAATAGACACGCCAAAGGCTTTGTAGGAGGGAGATCGGGAATTATAGGAGACAAAATTAGATAAAGAATTTTACTTCCTCAAAAAAAAATTAGATAAAGAATGTTTAGTGCAAGGTCTAACTTTTTTCCTATGAGCAATAGATAAATCTGTCTCATTAGGAAATGTAGATCTCATTGATAGAAGAGGATTCAACCTTGGCAAATCGCATAATGGTTTCTTTTGCTCTAGCTCTCCTTGAGAAGTTGTCAAATTAGGTCTATTCAAACACCCAATGTTCTCCCCATAACTACATAGGGGAACAGACCTATTTTGAGAGTTTGAGCTCTATTTTGATATTACACCATCACCTCTTCAGGGGAGAGCAAGTAGGAGGAAGAAATGATTCTCCCTAGTTCCATTGTCGAAACCATTACCATGGATAAAAGTAAAGTTAGAGATCCATTGGCTATGTAGTTTCCTAAGCCTTTAGAGGAGCCTGTCATGTGTCTGTTCACACAAGAATTAAGGGGAGCGGTAAAGACAATACTTGATTGCATGTAATTAGATGTGAAAATCGAAGGTGAGTCTAGTTTGATCAAGGAGTCTGCAAAGATATTGAATTTCATCCTAAGTTTCCCCCCAAGCTGCTTTCCTGGATGTCTCATTTTCTGCAATATTAGCTGGACCTCTTGATGGGACCTACACGTTTTCCCCCACGACCTCTTGTTGGTATGCCGTCTGCCATGTAGTTCCCTACATGTCTGCATGTCTCCTTTGTATGCCTCGGCTTTTCATAATAATCACTGTGCAGGTAATCTTTCTCAGAAATGATCGTCTTTGGCTATTCATGAGAGATAATTAATCCAGACTTTTCAAGAGGAGCTTGTTACTGCATGACATCTCATCGGCTCTCTTCTTGTTGAGCATGGAAGCATGCATCTTTGAGAAGAAAAAGGAACTTTGCCAAGAACTTGAACCTTGATCTGATCATATCCTTGTTTCAAATCGGCTACAAAATTTGACCCTTTTCTTTTCAACCAATTGTTGAAAGACACTTTGCTTGAAGATCTTGATAGTAGTCAATCTCCTGCCATAGCACACTTAACTCGGAGTAGTAACTAGTGCTAGTTAACTCACTTTGCTTAGATGGATTTTATTTTGAATCTTAAAAATCTGGGCATCATTACCCTTGCAAGAGTAAGTGGCTTAATTGAATTTCAGTTTTTTTAAAGATAAATATTGCTCAAAGATTCGGGGTGCATAGTATTTAAAAGCCATGTTAAATATAACCAAATAATTTTCTAGATTTAACATAAGAGCAAACAAGACCTTGATCAAGCAAGAAGCATATCAGCCCCATCTAGTTTCACAACACTGATTTGTGGAAGAGAATTATTCTCTATTGCTTTTGTGTCCCTCGTAGTTCTAAGGGGACTTCAAATCAAAAAATAGAATTTTCTAGAACTTTGGAAGGAAATTATCTTCAAACTAGTCTCTTTGAGAAGAAAAAAAACTGAAAAATATTGCCAGACACAGCTTTCTCGCCGAAATCCTAGCGTGGTGATCAGAGAAGTTGGAAACTTGGTGGGTAGACTCAGAATTGACAGGCGAACTCAAGCAAGAATGAATCTCTAAAAAATTATGCTGGAAGTAGCCTTTGTAGACAACTTCAAGGAGGGAGAGAACTCTTTACCTTTTTTATGAAAAAAGGAACCCTAATGCTGTGAGGGAGAAAAACTCACCTCAAAAGGCAACACATTTTGATACCATGTAGAGTTTGAGAAAGGAAAAAGGCATCCTTTGTATTTTAGTATGCCTTAAAATTTCATGAGAAACGGTATTTATACAAGTGAATCCTTACTAATTAAGTAGGGACTCAATTACACTAAAAGGAAATATTCTATTC
>JACEIK010000781.1:224787-241322 GCA_018107945.1 Datura stramonium
ATTAGTCAAGTTTGGTGATTTTTCTATTATTTAGGAATTGGGGGTATAAATTATATTTAAAAAAGTACATTCAAATTCTAAAAATTCTTTGCAAAAAGCATGTCCAAACACAACTCCACCTCCAACTTTAAAATTTCCAAATAAAATGAGTATTTGGAATTTTTTCATGGCCAGACGCCCAGTCTTTTAAAATTGTGCCTAATTAATTACCAGAATCAGCATAGAATACTTAATTTACTTTGCTCATGTCATGTGATGATGTTTGATTCTACAGATTGTCCATAATCTATCTCGCGCCTTGGATATTGATGCAAGCTTGGCAAGATTTGAGGAAAGATCACGACATGTCTTGATAAATGATGACAGTGTCTGTGACTCTTGCCATGCTCGACTTGGAACTAAACTGTTTGCGATGTATCCAGATGATACCATAGTTTGTTACAAGGTTTGTCATGTTTTCATTTATTTATTGAATTTTCTTCCTGGCATGGACTTTTAGCTTGAGTTGGAGGTTTTGTTGCAGAAACATTATATATCTTGTTAAAAAAAATTGTATGTTTATGTCATCTGTGCCGACTGATTTTACCCCATTACCTGCTGCCTGAAAAGTTGCATGGAAGGATAGGGAGACTTGTAAATTTATAAGGTTTATTGTGCTAAAATTTAGATCATGATCCTTTGTAATGCTTTCATCGCAGTGCTTTCGTCGTCAAGGTGAGTCAACCTCCGTGTCAGGTCGCGATTTTAAGAAAGATGTTTTATATAAACCAGGTTGGTTAGTGACAAGGTGATGATACTAAGGACCTGTGAATTTGATTGGGATGAGATCCAAGCATGGACTGGCTTTGCTTTAGTGCTCACTGCATATGTGGTTAATTTATAATACGTCCGCAGCTCATTTCATAAGAATCCACTACACACCCATAGTTGATTATGGTGTGGCTCTGATGTATATTTGCTTCAGTGGAAGACGCAAAAGAGCAAGAGGCCCTTGGTAGCTTCTTCGTATGTGCATACTCATGAGCACACAACACTAGATCTAAAAAGTGATTTGTAAGGCACTTGTGCTCCGGAGAGCGGTGTTTTTGAATTTGCACAGTGGCTCATGGCGTTAGGTTGTGGAATTCAGCATCATTCCTCAGTTCTGGAAGTCGGCAGTAAAGCTTTAGCATAGCAATTAGGCAACTTCGTATTCTGGGGAAGATTGTCTTTATTGCCAGAATCTTGTTTTAAGAATCCGGAGCCTTTGGGTAAGTTGATTATCATTTGTCTCTAGAGCTGTTATGTATTTTAGGTCAGGTGATCAGCTCTAGAAACATGTTGTATGTTGTATCTTCTCAAATAAACGTTCTTCTTTCTGTATATTGTCGTGTGGAAATTGAGTATTGTATCTTTTAAAGTTCCTGAATGTGAAAGGGGAGAGCGTGAATAAATCAATCCTTTGATTATGGACGGGAAGTGAAAAAGAAATTTGTCCCTTTGTTGTAATTCTTAATCCAACTTATCGGCATTGAAGCGTCTCAATCTTTATATGGACAACATAAAAATGCAGAGCCACAATATGGGTGATGTTTTCTGTGTCTGCATTCCTGTAAGAGCTTACTTGGTAAGATCAACGAGAATGGTTAGGTATTTAGACAGACAAGTTGTCTTCTATTTGCACAAGTTCTGCTTTTTGGCAACGTAAGGTTGCAAGGAAGGATTGTTTCACGCTAAATCATATCGTAGCCTGAGGCAATCATCTAGTTATAAAGGCATTTCGTTCTTCACATCAAATTTAAACAAAGCAGGATTTGGATTGCAGCTAAATAAAAACTGCAAATTACGTTGTGTCGCGAAGAAATCAGAGTGGCTGAGCAAATGGATTTGATGTGAAAATATTTTAACTATTTTTTTTTCGTCAGAATATTCTCTTTAACTAATTGATAGTGGAGCTAGTAGAACGTGAGACTCCGCTTGACATCTAGCATGATTGTAATTTGACAAGAAAATGCACAATAGTTACTACATATAAGGTCGATGAACGTTAAAGTTAAATAGAAGAAATTTCATAAATAATTATAGTTGGGAGTATAAATATTATTAATAGCTATAATTTTTTAAATTACAATTCATAGTTACTATTTTGGTATCCACTNCCACTGTATGCATTCACTCAAATACGCTGTATAAATACACACAGTTGTGCTAGATACAATCATGATTATCTGTATGTGTTTGGTAAACTTTGCTATTGACCCGCAGTTATGAAAGGTTGTATGCGCATTTTCAATAGCCTGTATCAAGTTACTTGCGTACAACAAACATACTGTCATTGGCCTTTGAGGATATACTTAGTACAGTTTATACATACAACATAGAGCCATCTACATATATACAACACACAACTGAAGAGGACGACGTTGCAAATCTATGCTATTACAACGAAATATAGTGAAGATACACAAAGAAAAAGAAGACGATCTAAATCCATACATACAACATATAATTTTCCGTCAATGAAGATACATACAATATATAGAGGTCTGCCATTATACAACATACAGTCTAAGAAGACGACGTCCCAAATCTATGCTATACTCTGTAAATACATACACTCCTCTCTGTTCCACCATTACATACATAAAACATACAGTCGAAGAAGTAAAAAACGACCAAGATCTATGTTATTTTCTCTTGAAGAAGACACGACTCAAATTTATGTTATTCGGCCAGGCAAATGGCACATTCGGAGAATTTTGTGGCATGTTCGGCTGCGTAACTGAATACTCGGCCAAACGGGTCTTTCCTTGCCTGTTATGAAGCAATATGAAATGGATTTGCCTATTTAGAAGAGAAATGAAAATAAAATTGGAAACAACAGATTCCTGAAATTGAATGGAAACAGAAAATCAAAAGATTGTAATTTTCACCAAGATCAAAGGGAAGAAGAAAAGTTTCCCTTTTCTCAGAGGATCTGTGGGCAAAAGAGAGATAGGGAGCTGACGAAATACTTGAAAAAGTTGGATTCGCTAGGAATAGTTGAAGGTTCCTTATTCCTCATGAGGAGAAAATGTAGAGCTAATTAAAAGAGGGTATTTGTTATAAAACTCATCCTTATATATCATAAATATAGTGTATAATTTAGCTACACCATGTAATTTCTAAAAAAAAAATTGAAAATATAATAGTAAAAAGGAACCAGCAACACTAGTTTCAACCCAACTAACAAGACAGTGTGATAAAGAAAACACGAGAAAAGAAAGGGAGAAAAATAATAGAAAAATATAAATTTTCAAATCAAATCATCGAGGTAATGATTTTGATCTTTCATCTAAGTTTATTGTGTGATCATGTGTAGATTTTTATAGTAGAAACATGAAAAAAGTGTGAGAAATTGAAAAAGTTTAGTTCTAGGGTTCTTCGACCCAATTTTTGATTTGAAAGAGTAAAAGTTATCAGAATTTGATTTTTACTAGTATTTTATAAATCTCACATCGAGAAAAATTCGCTGGTGGTAATGGTCTAAGAATTTTGACTCTTTGATCAGAATTGACTTTTTGAGTCAATCTTTTGTTAACACCCCGTGTGTTTAGATCGGTTTCGTCGATAGGTTCCACATGTATGAGCATAGTTTTATGACTACATATTGTACATAGAAGAAAGGCCAAGGGGTCAAGATCGTGCATGGAGAATCAAATAATGAATCAAAATTCGAAAAAGTCAGAATTTTGGCTTACCACTGTGCAGTAGTGCAATCGGGCGGCCTATTATATACCCCTTTGGTTGGTTTGAACATTCCCCTTCATTTTCCTTGAGTTCCAAAATGTGGAAAATCCTCTCCAACTCTATCCTCTTGAGTTCTAAGTCATTTGGAGCTTAAAAAACACAATCTAAGATCAAATGTTTTTTTATTTCTAGCCCGAATAAAAACAATACAACATAAAAAAGAACATCACTTAGTTAGGAAGTTCTAGGAAAACCTAGACCAATACCTCCCTCAAGTCTTCCTCTTTGATCATCGGTAGAGAGATGAAAGTGTACCATTCCAGATCAAGCATGCAGAATGGACCTGGTAAATCCTTAGAAGATTTGATTTAGAAATCCATGATGATAGCCAGTTGAAAAGAAGGTGCTAAGCTCTGGTTCAATCTCACTTTAGGTTCCTCAAGTTCTCACCAAGAACCATGCGATCGAATACCAAAAGAGTTCTTCCACTTTAATTGTCTTCCTCCATTTTCATGCCATCCAACCAGGTATTTCCTCTATAAAACTCAAACCAGGTTTATCGAGTAATACTTATTAATAGATCTTCTGTTGTCATACTTTTGATAGGTTGATTTCCAATATGAATTAATACCACTATATAAAAGGGTTTCAATAGAAGACTTCTCAGTATTTTCAAAGTTGACCGCATATATTCAATCGGACTTTGGAGCTTCCGAAAATGGTCAAGAATGTTTTGGTATTTCAATAATTTCCTGCTCTTGTATGTATCTCTGAGTTTGTATGATTTGTATTTTGGTATCTTTTGATTTTCAAGTTTGAAATCTCTGATTTGTCCATATTAAAAATTCGTTTTCCTTCTAGTGGTAGATCCTGAAAAGATTAAATGTTAATTGAACCAGTAAATGAAAAACTAAGTTAGTTAAAAAGTTTTCTAGTTTATTTTCTTTCCAGTATACATGTTCCACTATGACATTGCCATTACTACTTGTTCTGTTAATGTCTTTGACCACTATGGCAATATTTTAAGGAACCTTCCATGTACCATTCAATATTTTCTTCATTGTGAGGTAATCTATCTCCAAAGTCACTAGAAGTGGATTATTGGAAATGCAATACAGTAGACCAACTCTAATAGCTTTTGCTTTTGCAATAATGTTAGTACCATCCTTAATCCTCTTTGTTGCAGCATAATTTAGATTCCTTTCACTATTCCTGATAGAGAAAGCTATTTGAACTAGGGTCAGAATTGCATTTAGAAGCTCCATTTGAGTTATACATAAAACATTGTACATTAGATTTCCTTCATTGAATCACCCTACAATTAATCTAAGTATAACTTTCTAGGAACTGGAACATAAGAGACCATTGCTTAGGGATATACTTAAGCCAGAGATATAAAGTTATATACAATCTTGTTGATCTCAAACTTAGTCCTTAAATGGGACATAGTTCCACCATAAATAATATTGTTTCTTCTCTTCCAAAATTTTCATAAAATGAAAGCTGGGATTGCTTTTAATATTGGTTGTAGCTTGTTAGGACAATTTGTATTCCACCAGTTATCAATAGTCTGGTATAGTTGCAAGAAAGATCCATGTATCCCTATTATTGCTACAAATTCTCTTCACATTCTAGCTGTAAATGGGCAAGATCGGAAGATGATTGACAGAATCCTCAAAAAGCCCAAAACAACAACTGGATTAGAGAACATATCAAATCCCATTCTAGCAAGCAGTTTATGAATGAGTAGTCTCTTCTTCCATAACCTCCATAGGAAAAGAAAAACTTTAAAAGGAACACCTTTAACATAAATGTTTTGATACTGTTGTTGGAAGTTTCCGGTGATTTTGAGAATTTCCCAAGCACTTTCGACTGCAAATTTCCCTGAACTGATAAGGATTCACCAGGGTTTATCCGGTTTTTTGTGTCTTCTATAATAGGAATATCCTGTTGGATATGATCAATAATGTCATCAGGGAGAAGTTCCTATAAAGTATCCTCCTTCCATCTTCCTTGATTCATTAGTTCACTCACATTTTCTATAGATCTATCAATTTGTATAGAGAGAGGAATTACATAAAATAGAGCTTCCAATTTAGTCCATTATCAAATCAAACATTGGATGAACCACATCTTTGTTCCCACCAAGTATCTTGATCAATTTTCTCCTTGGCTTCTAACATTAATTTTCTTATAACTGAGATCCTCCCTTCCATTCTACTATTTGAGGAATATTTTTTTTAATATTTGTTCCACATGTAGTTTGACCACATAGAGTTATTCGTCCTAAACTGAACACACTTTAACAAATAGTGCTTTAGAGACATCAAATAGAGACTTCCTAGCCCTCCTTTATGTTTGGGAAAGCACATGTTAGCCCAAGATACCCAATGCTAATTTCTCCCATCTTCTTTGTTGTTCCAAAAGAACATAGCAAACAGTTTTTGTGTAAATTATACAGAAAACATTTTGGAGGATTAATAGATGGCAAGAGATATATAGAAACACTTTATAGGATATTATTAATCAATACCTCTTTTTCTCCAAAAGATAGAAATTTTACCCTTCCAAGCTTGCAATTTGTTCCTAATCTTCTTTAGGAGAGCCGAGTTATAGGATTTCTTCTTCCTAGAATGAAAAATTGGATATCCCAGGTATAAGAAAGGAGATTTCCCCTGGTGAAACCTGTTACTTCTAGGACCCACTGATTGATAGAGTTAGGTACTTTCTAATACAAGAAGTAGGAACTTTTAGCATTATTGATGTTCTGTCGAGAAACCTTCTCATACTCTCCCAACGTATGCATTACTAACTCCAATGACTTCTTATCAACCGATATATGTCAGATGATTCAAACCTAAACTCTACTTAGGCATTCCATAACCTCTAAAAAAGGTATCTTCAAATAGTGCATTTAGAGCTTTAGATAATACCTTAGCAGAGAGGATGAATAATGCTAGGGATAGAGGGTCTCCCTATTTCACTCCTCTGATAGAATGAAAGAAGTCATGTGCATGACCATCAATCAACACAGAATACCAATTGTTATCTAGAATTCTCCAAATCTTGTCTAGAAGCAATTCTAAAAATCCCATTTTCCTTAGAATCGACATTAGAAATATCCAAGACACCCTATCATATGATCTGGACATGTCCAATTTAATGACAGTATTTGTCTTTTTACCCCTGATTGTGATGACAGTACTATTTCTTGAGTGAGCAATATATTTTCAAACATTCCTTACTTTAATAAAACCTGATCGGTTATTTGATATTAGAGAAAGGAGAATACCTTCCAGCCTGTCATGTATCTCTCTAGATATAACCTTATTGAGTAAGTTACTGAGACTAATGGATCTCATCTCTGAAAATTTTGTCACCACCTCCTTCTTGGGTAACAACACCAAATTGTTGTGAGTAATGGATTTAGGTAGAGAATGTCCTTCGTAGAAATCTTTCACTACATTGAATACACCACTACCTACAATATACCAATATGTTTGATAGAAACAATCTGTTAGATCATCAGGAACACTATAGCTATCCCCTTGAAGTTCAAAAACTGCCTTTTTCACCTTATCTTTAGTAGGCACTGTGTTCAACATTCTGTTATCTTTTTGAGACACCATATTAGCTACATGATTCAAAAGAATGAGATCTTCTACATCCCCTTTACTAGTGAACTGTTGTTGGAAGGATAATATGACCTCCTCTGCTAGTTGATCAACCACTTTGATCCAGCCCTCATTAGAGCTCTGCATCTTTTAAATATGCAACCTTTTTCTTCTCCTATTTACTATATTACAAAAAAATCTAGTATTTTTTCTTCCTCTGAGAACCAGGTAATACCTACCTTCTGCTTCCAAAATTCTTCATCATATTGAATGTATTGTTTTAATGCTGCTTGGGCATGTTGTAGAATTATTCTGTTAGCAATAGTTGGAGCTTCTTCAGATAGTTGTTCTTTGACCCTGGTAATCTTTTTCCTGATAATTAGTTGCTTAAAGATATCGCCAAATGTCTCTCTACTCCATTTAGACAGAGAAAGTTTAACTCTCCTCATCTTATGCTTTAAATTTGTGAATACATCATATCATTCATGTGCAATCCAATTCTCTCTAACCACCTCTATAAAACAATCATGTTCTGTCCAAAATTTTAAGAATCTGAAAGGTTTTGCAAATTGCTGTGTTTGATTGCCTCATGATAATAGCAAAGGAGCATGATCTGATCCTGTTCTAGAGAGGTGTTCCACTTCTAAGTAACCAATCCAATTCTGGGATTGTTGATTTTGTTACCAATCTGTCCAACCTTTCAAAAATGCATTCCTCATCTACTCTTCTATTCCACCAAGTAAAAAGATTTCCTTTGAAACATACCTCTGATAGTTCACAAGAGTTTATGCAACAGGCAAAATTTTCATAATCTCTTAGTTTAATTGGCAATCCCCCAATCTTTTCTTCTTCATTCATTACCATAATAAAATCTCCTCTTTTAAGCCAAGGTTCCTCCATAGTATTATCTAGCCCATATATACTTTCCCAGAGATGCAATCTCTCCACTACTTCACACTATGCATATACAATTGTAGTAACCAAAGATCTTCCCAATTCAATAAATTGTAATTAGAGAGAGATATTTGTTGGGCTGTGTCTTCTAATATCTATAATTCTATAGCATCATCCACAAAAAATCATATGTTCCCATTCATATGATGCTTAGCATACTGTATTCTTGATCTTCTTTTGTACTTTTGAATATGCTTGAAATTCTGAAAAAGGTTCAATCAAAGTAATCATAAAAAATTGTGATGTCTGTATAACATTTAAACCCTGTGAAAAACCTGTTAAGTGTTAACAAATTTAATATTCTAGAATAAAGACTTAATTATTTAAACACTGGTTTATTAGCACCCTTTTAGGTAGAATTCTAGTTGGTACAACACCTTTAGATTTTTGTTTCTTGTTTCCTTTGACTTGTGATTTAGGTGACAATCCCACTTCCCTAGAAATCTGCTTCCTCTCTACTGTATTCCATGCTATCTTGTACATCTCCTGCACTCTCCCTTGAATATATAATACAAGTATGAGATATAATATCATGAAGATTTTTAAGAGGAGAGTGATCTTTGTAAACTACCATATGCTGATTATTCTGAATCACCTCTAGAGCTAGTTCTTGATCTGTTTCTTGTGTTGGTGGATATTTGGTAGTAGTCTACAGTGCTGTGGAATTATTATCATTCTATTTCTCAGTTTTAGTAGCTAATACTTGGTTGAGATTTTTTGTTTCCTCCTTTTTTTGCTGTATCCTTTATGAGCTCTGTTGTTGGAAACTTTTGTGAGGATGAGGTGTCAGGAAGATCTCCAGGGTCCTCATATCCCTGTTCCCGACTAATTGGAGTCTTCCTTTATTGATTTACATCTTATACTATCCCATTCTCCTCATATTTGTTTTCACTATAACTTGAATATTGGAAGGCATTGGGATTTCATTTTTTGGAATTCTTTTGATCCCCCTCGTTGTCTTCAATTTTTCCATTGACAAAACTGCTATGTGTTGCCCTCACTACCTGCTCTTTGTTTGTGATCTATTTTTCTCTTGAGGTGACTTTTTATGTCTTTATATTGCCTTGCTGATCTCCTTCCTGTTCTAATGACCCATACTTGTTCTGTGTACTAATGTTTCCTGTTTATTTTTGTTTGTCTTGTAATCTTAATTGTTCGCCACTTCCTTGCGTATTGAGTTGTTGATTAGCTGTCACCTTGTTTCCTTTCACCTCATTCTACTTATTAGGATTACTTTACTTTGCCATTAACTAGCTTCCTTGGAAAAGAGCCAGTCAGTTGTCCAACTTCTTGATTGCTCTATTTCCTCATAGATTGGTTCCCTTTCAGCTGTACTGGATCTTTTCCTTCATGGTTCATATTCATCATAGCTTTACTTATCTCCTTGGCTTTATCCTCTTTCTTCTGGATCAGTTCTAGATGTAAGACTCGACATACATATAGATCATGTCCTTGTAGCTTACATTCCCTACAGTATTTGGAAAGATAGTCATATTGAATGTTCACCTTAATAGTCCTTATTGCTCCAAATTTTTCATCCTCTATGTCCATCCTAACATGGTCTAGTAAATTGTCCATGAGATCAAGAAGAACTTTGACCTTGGTATAACTTGGTCTTGTTTTTGTTGATCATATCCATATCTAGGTGAATAGGAGTTCCAACTGCTGTAGCCAGAGAGAATAAAGATTCCTTACATAATAGGTTGGAGGAAGATTTGAAAATGAAATCCATACCATAACTTTTTGATGTTTCTTCTTCAACCTTGAATTTGGAATCATAAATCAAGGATCTCATATGATAAGAACGTCCATCCTTTGATTTTATAAAATATGTTGTCTTTGATGTTAGATTAATAAAATCTTCCTTCAGTGATAATCTAATCAGCATATGTCGACTTCGAAAGGATCCAATTTGACAGTCACCTTTAATATTATATTGGGCCAGTATAACAGTCCTCAATTCTTCAAGATACGAACATCCATATGAAGATTTACCCACAACAACATTGTTTGGATTTTTAATAAGATCCATTAGTTCACTTTCACTTCTATCCACTTGATGTAGAGTTATTCATGTAGCATCGTGGTCGGTTTTATAGGGATTGCAACAACGTCTTTATAAGCAGGGTTATTTAGTATTTGGGATTAATTAGAGTCACATAATTGGGGTTATGGTTTCAGGGTTGGTCGGTTATGTTATGATTCACAAGGGGTGGTCCAGATGTCTCCGGTAAAAGACCGGTGGCCCTGACAGCCATCACAAAAAAGAGTCCACCGGATTTATACTAGGTTTTCTTATGTTGTTTCTAGTTGTATTTTCATACCAAAAATATTTCAATCTGGAAAGGCATCACCTGCAACAACATTATTATTTTCCAAGCTCAAATCTAAGGTCGTGAAGCTAGATTATCCACCTAGATCGTGTTTTGGTTATGTTTCCAGCAAACTTGGAGGCTGTTTGGTGCTGTCTTTGTTGGTAAGCTTCTTTCTCCTTAAAGCCATAGCTGTATAAGATGTATATTAGTTTGCATATGTCGGTAGATAGTTAATTCAAAATTTCTATGGATTAATCCATAGAAATCTTACTGATTAAGCTTTATCCATATTGTTTTCTTGTTGAACCTTCATAACTACGTTTTTGGTGGATTGAAGCGTGGCTTGGAGGCAGTAGCTCATGGTTTTGATGGAGTGCATTTCATCATAATTTAATTCAACATCATAGAGGTAAGTTAATTCTTCCTCTTTCTCTCTTTCCAACATGATTTTGTTGAATCCAACCTCTTATTGTCATCATGCAAATCTACTATTATGGTGGCTGGATAAATTAGTTGAATATATTGTCATTGGGGTTGTTGGCTAAACATATTTCCCTCATTAATCGAGGCCATAAATTTGGGTGTTAGATCAATAGGTTGTCCTTCATTGGTAGAGAATATATAGTTGTCGAATTTGAATCGTGTTGTGATGTCGGTTGTGATTGTATTACTTGAGTTAGGGGATGTTTTCTTGAGCTTGTATTTAGAAGAATTTGGTGTTGTATATGGTGTCCATTAGATTTCTTGTGAATCTTGGCGATTTTGTTAGGCTGTGATGCTTTGGTTGCTTTGTAATACATCGATGGGACGATAGAGAGTATACACACACACACACACATATAGAACTTAAGTTGAATTATATATCAATTGGTTATGATGTGTTTTGCCTAAGTGTATGAACATGTTGTTATGATTGTGATTTATGTAACACCCCAAAAGTCCCTACGATTATATTCTAGACATGAAACAGAAAACCAACAGAAACCAGTCAAAAATCATATAAGGACTCATTAAGTGAGTTGTCATGTCACTTAATGGTTCGTTAAGTTAGCCTTTAAGTGGTGCATTTTGGAGTTTGGAATTTTTATTTCTAGTGGTGATGAGTTAGGCCATGATTCATTAGTTCAAGTGAGAATTCATTATGTAGGTCGTTATGATGAACTTCGGGATGAGAATCAGAGGATGAACAAGTTGCTTCCACATGTAACGACAAGACCTAATGAGTTTTTATGTAGGGTGACGACTCGTTAAGTGACACGTCATCACTGACGGGATCTCAAGGGTATTTTTATAACTTTCTATGCTTTTAACTCCTAAACTAGGTCATTTTAGATTTCTTAAAGGGTGTATTGGAGGATTTTACTTAGCATAAACTCTCATTTCTCTCAAAACACCATATACTGAAGATCAAACCTCTCAAAGCTCTCAAGTTCCCGGGTTCTTCTTCTTCTCAACTCTCTTGGGTCTCAAGTCTAAGCAAGAAGTCATCAAGCCGAGGTATGTGGGATCATGAATGAGGATTTCTTCCACCCTTATGCCCAATATCAAGTTTAGTTTCATGATTTCAATTTCTTCAAGTCTCCAATTATGATTTTCATGAATTTCTAGGGTTAGGCCCTTTCTAATGAAAAGCTCCATGATCTCTTATGAAATCAGTTATCTCATGATTCTATTTATGTTTTATGATTACAATTACATGATTTCTATGAAAAACTCTCATGAATGTCTATTTTCAAATTATGATGATTTACTTAATTATGCATGAATCTCATGAATATCAAGCTTATATATCATGACTGTATTTTAAGAATTGTTTTCATGGCTAATTTACACATGTCAAGCTGTTTATGAATCTATCACGTTACTTTAAACTAGTATATGCAAAACCCATGTTTCATATATTATTATGAGCAACATGCATGTTTTAAGAGTAGTATTTAACACCGAGTAGGCCGGGCTTCAGCGCACCCAGGTTTCAAAACTATGTGCCACCGTAGGATAAAGGGTCGTCGCCAGTTGAGAGTGTGTCCTTTGCCCCTAGCTTAAGGAGTCCTCGCCAGTTGAGAGTGTCTCTCTTTCCCCTAGCCTAAGGAGTCCTCGCTAGTTGAGAGTGTCTTCCTTACTCTTCTGGGCTCATGAGTGATATCACGCTTTAATGATTCTTACCCTTGGCAAGGTATGAACAACCTTTTGACCAGGGGTACGCGTCAGGCTCCATGATGCTCACTTGGAGTATGTCGGTTATGAAAATCTCTCATGCTTCTCATGTTTCATGTTGTTCATATTTAGGATTTATGATATCATATTTTGTAGTATTTTTGACCCATTGATCAGCTTATGAGTTTTATCTATTATTTCAAACCTGTTAAGCTTTATGATTTTTCTTAAAAAACTTTGGGTCATTATACTTCAATTTATAATGAATAACTCATGTTTTATGACTGCTTCACGGTCATGATTTACAATATGTGTCGTTAATCTCATGTTTTACTTATCCTCTGTACTTAGTACATTCAAAGTACTGATTGCATACTTTTGTGCTATATCATCTCATGATATAGATTCAGATGATCAGTCCCAACCCTGCTGTTAGATCCGCTCTTGTCCCAGCTCTAGTATCAGCTTGTGGTGAATCCTCATAATTTGGGGATGTTAGCTATCGCTTATATTTACTTTCAGTTTTAAGACTTAATAGAGCTAGTTGGGGTTTTGTCCCTTCAACTCATCTTATGAGTAGAGGCTTTCAGACTTGATGTATAGATATTCAGCTATATTGACTTATTGTTTCAGTTGAAGCGTTTTATGATATCTTAGACTTCCGCTTATTCTATATCTTACAATTGATTTCCGCTTAGTGTATGCTCATGCTTATGTTTGCATGTCTCATGGGTTAGCTTGGAGCCTTTCATGGTTCTAGGTCCCATGTCGTGTCTGGGGTCTTTTCTCGGGTCTTGAAAAATATGGTATCAGAGCGTTAGGTTTAGGTGTGTCCTAGGGTGTCCGAAAGTCACGTTAAGTAGAGTTTTTTTCATGGGTCTGAAGTGTGCCACACTTATAAGGAAGAGGCTACAAAATATTTTAGACTTCTTTCATGTTCTATATCTAACTCATTCTATACTTGTTTCAAAAAATGCCTCCCCGAAGAGCCAACAGAAGGAGAACTGGCAATGGCAATGGGAATTAGCCAGGCCCACTAGCTCCAGCGAATCTTTGAATGAGCAGGTGACTCATGATGAGTTTAAGGCTGCCTTCCATATGTTGGCACAGGCTATGATGGCCCAGGTCAACCAGTAGGTGGTTGCACCTGTGAACACCAATGGGGGTTCCACAACGACTAGAGTATGGGACTTCGCAAGGATGAACCCGCCAAATCTTCATGGTTCAAAGGTGGACGAGGATCCACTTGAGTTTATTAATGAGATCCAGAAGATTACCTAGATCATGGGGGTTTAAGGAGAGGAGAGTGCAGATTTGGCCTCCTATCAATTGAAGGGGGTAGCTCATATTTGGTTTAGGAAGTGGAAGGAAGGTTTAAGGGTAGGTATCGTTCCTGCCGATAGGGATGAGTCCATGATGTCCTTTTTGGACAGATCTTTTTTATCGAGAGGTGAGGGAAGCAAAGGTTGCAAAATTCATCAACTTGAATTAGAATAGTATGACAGTACAGGAGTATGCTTTGAAGCTTACCCAACTGTCGAAGTATGCTCCGGAGATGGTTGCCAAGCCAAAGGCTCGAATGAGCAAGTTTGTGTTGGGAGTCTCAAATTTAGTGGTCAAGGAGTGTAGGACTGCTATGCTCATCAGTGACATGGATATCTCTCAACTCATGATACATGCTTAATAGATTAAGGAAGATTAGATGAAGGAGAAGGAGAGGGGAATAAAGAGAGCTAAGACAGGGGACTTTGAGTATTCTCAGTAAATGTCAGGCGGTGGGCCCAACTCTTAGTCCTATTAGAGGTTATCAGCCCCAACTCCATCATCAGCTAGTGTCCCCTCTAAGTCTAGAAGTGATTAGCAGGGTAGAGCACCAGGCTCTAAGACTCAAGGGAGCATGTCCGGAGGATGCACATTCCCAACTTGCAAGAAGTGTTGTAGAAACCACCTTGGAGAGTATTTAGTTAGTTCAGATGCTTGCTTCAGGTGTAGGAATCTCAAATACAAACTCAGGGACAGCCAGACAGGTTGACGGTAGAGGCCGTGCCCCAGCCCCTTCTTCAGCAGCTCCAGCAGCTTGCCTATCTCAGTAGGGTGAATCCTCTAGTGCAGGGGGCGTATAGCACTAGAATCGTTCTACTCCCTTTAATTGTGCCAGGAGGAAGAGAGCTCACCTGATGTGGTCACAGATATGTTAGGAGCTTTTCATCTTGATGTTTATACATAGCTAGATCCAGGGGCCACATTATCTTTCGTGGCTCCCTATGTTGCTATAAGTTTTGGTGTTTGATGTTGGGCATATTCTTATGCCCATTTGCTATATTTTTATCCATATTTTATCATGTTTTGAGATAATTATCCTTATAAAATGCAAGATTTCATGAATGTGTGTGTGAAAAGAGCTAACATATGTTTTTAGATGATTTTGGAAGGTAACACATGGAAAAATATTCAAAAATGGTGCAAGGTGTGAAGAAAGAAAAATTTGAGAAAAATTTGGCCTGGTGAAATGGGAGAAGTGCTGCGCCAGAGCCTAAACATCAGAGAAATTATGCTTAGGTTGATGCTATGGCTAAAGTGGCATGCCAGACCTCGAACTTTAGAATAATTCTGATCAACACCTTGGAGAAATGAGAGAAGTGGTGCGCCAGAGAGGATCCGAACTTGGGAATTTTTTTTAACACTCTAGTGCATTGAGAGAAGTGGCTCGCCAGGTCCCGTTATGGAGAATTTTGACTAACACCTTAGTGAGATAGGAGAAGTGGCGTGCCAGAGATAGAACTTTAGAAGAAATTTAAGCCAAGTCTTACAATATAGGTAAAGTGGCACACCAGGGCTTATCCGTGATGTATTTTTCTAAGTCCAAAAGCTGAATTACTTAAGGGAAAAAGGGGGTGCCTTTGGGCTGATGGGCTCAGTGCAACTCCCTTCCTGAGCCTTTTGAACCCCTTGCTAGCAACTGCTACTTCCTTTCCTTTATCTGCTCGTGATGCCATAATACCTGCCAAACAACAACAACAAACTTAAAAAATTAGTTCATGAATGAAAAGGCTAGCCAATTAGATGTAAGAGGTGCAAAATGACCCCACACTAAATCCGCTTGCATAATCATGAGAATTTATCAAATAGGATACTCAGTCTTCCCCCATTATCTTGCCAAATCTAATCAACCTAAATTTTTCACCAGCTTTACACTACAAACCATGCTCATGATTTTCCCTCACACCTCTCTTGTTTTTTTTCAAGAGTGCTTCAATTTAATCACTCACTTCCCTTCTCAACTCTTAATTTTACATTCATAACAACTCAATTTTGGAAGTATTCAAAATAGATGAATTTCACTAACTTTCCACAATGAATTAACATGAAATTTTTTCAACAACCCAATATTTTTCACAATTCAAGAATTACACTATTCAAGTAATTTCTTCATCCACAAAAGTGCTCCAATTCACTAATTTCATGAAATTCCTCACAACCCATTCATCACCCTCTTCACACCCACAACTTAGAATAACTAAAATTCAACCAAAATAAGTAACCCAATAAAGGATATAACATTATCATGGAAGAACATATGAGATTTAAGTCATGACAACCCACATTATGAAGTTCAAGATTCTTACCCAACAATGGTGATTTTAGGTGTTTCAACTTGTAGAAGAAAGGGTAATGAGAGTATGCTTACTGTCGCGCCCCATTTTTCCTCGCGGAGAAGCGGGATTCGACATTGACGTCTCTTAAGGGTTTATTATTGAAGAGTCGCCACCTAACGAATTTAGGGTGC
>JACEIK010000781.1:264602-278934 GCA_018107945.1 Datura stramonium
ATAAAATTCAACTTAATACAAATAAGTATCTCAATATAAATTAATACCCTTATTAATATGAAAATTTACAAAAAGATTTTAACACATAAACTTATTTATTGAACACACGAAACTATTATTATATATTTTTTATTTTTTTAAAAAAAATGAGGAAGTAAGTTATATATTTTAAACCATTTCTTAAGTAATATTAGGTGATTAAAGCAATATAAACTTATTTATTAAATATGCGGATAATTTAAAGGACAAGAAAATTAAAGAGCCAAGATATTCAAACAAACAAAGATAAAAGAAATATTCTAAAAAATTTATTTGCTAACTCACAATATATTGCCCGAAAGAAAATAAAAGTAGTATGAGAAAAACTGTAATTTATAAACATTTTATAACAATTTCAACGCTTTTCAAATATTAGACAAGCTTGAAAAGAGTCAAAAGTCTAAAAATGTCTGTTTCTTTATCGGGATGACAACACGATATTATGAATTGTGGTCCTCAACCATAGCAACAAATTAATTGGAGGTCGATTTTAAGTAAAATAGAATTTGAAATTTGAATATAATCACATAAAGTATTTTCATATAAGCACACATAAATACTTTTAAATCTTTGGTTGAATGGTTCTTCTGGGGAAAATGTAACACCCCAAAACTTTTCTAGACCAAATTCAGACGTTTCATGAAAAACCACAGGAAACCATAATTTTTTTCTATCTCAACCAAAAACTTTCCTAGACCAAATTAAGACGTGGAACCAATGGACCGTTGTAAGTGGTCGTGGTTAGTAACAACCTTTCTTCGAGGGGAAACAACGAGACATAGGACGAACCATTGTTACTAACAATGAGTCATCCTGTCGTTCGTTGAATCCTGAGTTTAGAGGTCTACCGGACCTTTCCCTGAGACAACGAGAGGTAAAAACGGCCCTTTGTTTCTACAAACAAGCCGTTTCTACCAACCTTCGTTCAATTCCAGAACCCAGCATTGTGAACCACGAGTGGATACAACGGCCCATTGGTTCTACCAACGAGTCGTTATCACTTGTTGTCCCCATGCCCTGTTTTCTTACCAATACCAATGAAGGTATCAACGACCCATTTTTCCTTCCAACGGATCGTTGTACCCTACCGTGGAATAGTTCCAGTGAACCTAGTTTCTGAACCCGGAAACCACGGCCAGATTCAACGGGCCGTTGTTTCTACCAATGACTGGTTCTGAGGCCCGTTGGTTCCTATCGGTCAGATTTCAGTTTCAGTTTCTAGGGTTACTTTTGTAATTTCACACCTTTTTAATCCCTAAACCATGTCGTTTTGGATTTGTATAGGGGGAAGTTAAAGGGTTAGAACAACCTTTTTATTCATTCCTCTCAACTTCCCTCAAGAACAGTGCGTAGAAACTCTGATAGAAAGCACAGAGCCAGAGCAAGGGTTAATTTTCTTCTTAGTTCTTCTCAAGGATTTTCACCAGGGTTTCTTCTACAAGTATGTGGGAATTCAGCAAGAAGATTGTTCTCCCATTGCGTCCCCCAAAACTCTTTCTCTGTTCACTTTCAGTCCTAGCCCTGAGTTTGGTATTGAAATTATTACTATCGTTCTTGGGTAATTTCATGTGGAATCCTATCCTATGTTAATTGTACCTATTTCCACCAGTTTTTAACTAAAATGATGCTTGTTCAATCAAATTAGAAATTTTGCCCTAACTTGTGAAAAGTCAGAAATTAGAATCCTGCTTAAGCTTTGAATTCTTGACAATTGTTTGCATCTTTCAGAGTTAGGGGCTTCTATAATGATTGTATGTGTTAAAAACTCATGTATGTTATTTAGATTCAGTTAGAAAGTCTATATACTTTGTATTTCTCATAATTGACAGTTTAGTTTCAGTCAAAGTACTAGAATATCCAGTGTTAGTCAGAAATGTCAGCTGGTCAGTTTGACTCCAGTCTCTTCTCGAGGTGCCAGTGGTGCCTCCCAGTTATCAGAATTAGAATCAAAATTCAGTTATTGGTCCACTAGGCAGTCATGATATTTTAGATATATAGCTCTGGCTTGCCCTAGGACCCTAGTTCAGATTTCAGTTTGTTCTTATGCGGTTACAACGCTTCTAGATAAGAAGCTTTGACCAATCTAGAACCCAGTTTCAGAATCTGGTCCGATAAGACTCTCAGGGTACCTTCAGTTATATGTCCCTGACTAGTATTGGACTCCAGGTTCGAGCTATCAGCCTAGTAGTTCAGTATAGATTTTTCAGTGGGAGTAGGACTTAGCACCGAGCGGACTGGGGTTCCAGCGCACCCAGGTTCCCAGAACTACGTTGCTAGCGAGGTTACAGTTACAGATTATTGGTCTGAATGGCCCCAGACATTTGTGATCACCCAGTTCATGCCTTTATACCCTGGAAAGGTGTATTGGGTCCTACCGGTGGGGTGTATACATCGGACTCCACGTCTAGCTCACGTGGTTATATGTCGGTTCCAGACTCTCCCACTAGCCAGTCCAGTCTAATTTCAGAACAAGAATATCATTTTAGTTTTAGATCTATCAGTTTAACTCAGTTCAGTATAGTATTTAGACTCAGAATTTTTAGATTTAGGGCATGTCTTTGACCACCAGACAGGGTCATTTTGACCATCTCAGTTACTTCAGATTGTTTCAGTTTAGATAAGTAGTTGGGCATTGCATGTCTTTCCAGTTCAGTCACTTATTCCTCTCACATATTCAGTACCTTCAAAGTACTTACGCATATTTTTATGCTGTATCATTTCATGATAGAGCTGCAGGTTCTCAGACTCAACACCGCTAGCCGTCGCAGTTCAGATTCTCCACCTCAGCAGTTGAAGTGTGAGTCCTCATTATCTGAGGGAATTATTTCTTTTTTCAGTCATTTATTAGTTTTAGTTGGACTTAGAGTTAGCTGAGGGCTTGTCCAACAACTCCTTAGTTATATGGCTTTTAGACAGACATGATTTTCAGATTTATCAGTATTATTCAAATGTTTTGAACTTCATGCTTTCATACTTGTTTGCATAAATGTTTTATGATATTGTTTCAAAGTTTCTCTGTGCATGTTTACTCAGAATACCAGTGTATGATAGACCAAGGGTTGACTTGAGGTTGCTTATGACTCCAAGTACCGTGTTCCATCTAGGGTGTAGACTCGGGGCGTGACAAACTTGGTATCAGAGCACTAGGTTTAGAGTATCCTGGGAAAGTTTGAAAGCCGCATCGAGTAGAGTCCTTTTCATGGGTGTGAAGCGCACCACACTTATGACGAGGGGGCTACGAGATTTTATTAGGAAAATTCCCTTTTGTTCATATTCCTTATCGTGCATTAATGTTCAATTCTAGAAATTCCCTTCTAACTTGTGCTCTATTTCATTTCAGTGAACCATGCCTCCTAAACACGGTAACGAAAGAAGGGCCGGTAATGCCAACAGACTTGCCCCACTAGCCCCAGCAGCTCCTCAAGATGATTCGGTTTCTACCGCAGAGTTTAGAGCGGCCATTCAGTTACTGGCCCAAACCGTGGCCAATAAGGTGAATCAGCAGGTTGTGCCGGTGAGCACGAACGGGTCTGCAGTAGCTGCAAGGGTGCGAGACTTCACCCGTGTGAACCCTCCATTATTTTAGGGATCTAAAGTGGGAGAGGACCCCCAAGAGTTTGTAGATGAGGTCAGGAAGATTACCCGGATTATGGGTGTCAGCTCCTCTGAGAGTGCTGACCGAGCTGCCTACCAGCTGAAAGGGGTAGCCCAGGTGTGGTATGAGCAGTGGAAGGAGGGACGGCCAGCGGAAGCAGGACCGGTGGAGTGGGAAGAGTTCCATACGACTTTCTTGGATAGGTTTTTCCCTCGGGAGCTGAGGGAGGCGAAGATGGCAGAGTTTATGAACTTGCCAAAGGGCAACAGGACAGTGGAGGAGTATGTTCTGGAGTTTACCAGGCTATCAAAGTATGCTCCAGAGATGGTAGCCGAGCCAAGGGCTCACATGATGAAGTTCTTTAATGGAGTATCTAATTTGGTCCTCAAGGTGTGTAGGGCCGCGATGCTGATCAAGGACATGGACCTTTCTAGCCTAATTGTTTACGCCAAGCAAATTGAGGCCGAAAAGCTGAAAGATATGGAACGTAAGAACAAGTGGGCAGGAACTTCCCATTCAGATTTTGGCCATCAGAGATCTAGTGGTGGTAGCCTCCCACAGAAGCAACAATAGAGAAACCCAACACCTAGTTTAGCCAGCGCTCCAACCTTTCGGTCCCGCTAGGATCGGAGGGGTGGGTCATCTGGTACTTAGTCTCAGGCTCACAGTACAGGGAACAGGTATCCAGGTTGCCCCAAGTGCGGCAAGAATCATCCTGGAGAGTGTCTACAGGGCAGGGAGGGCTATTTCGGTTATGGACAACTCAGGCATCGAATTAAAGAATGTCCATCAGCAGGACGGGGAAGATCACAATCCACTACCTCAACTGCTCTAGCAGGCCGACCAGCTCAGCAGGACAACTCATCAGGTATAGATGGCGTTCAGCGCCAGAATCGTTTCTATGCTCTATCTTCTCGTTAGGATCAGGAAAGCTCACCTGACGTAGTTACTGGTATGTTACGTCTCTTCCATCTAGACGTGTATGCCCTCCTAGATCCAGGAGCCACTCTTTCATTTGTGACTCCATATATGGCAGTCCAGTTCAACATCAGTCCAAAGGTCCTATCAGAACCATTCTTAGTCTCCACCCCAGTTGGCGAGCCAGTTAGAGCCAGACAGGTGTATAGAAATTTCCCAGTTTCAGTCCTGGGTAAATTTATTCCCACTGATCTCGTAGAGTTAGAAATGGTAGTTTTCGATCTGATTCTCGGCATGGATTGGTTACGCCCCTGCTATGCCTCAGTTAACTGTAGAACAACTCACCCCTGCTATGCCTCAGTTAACTGCAGAACTAGAGTTGTCAAGTTCCAGTTTCCAAATGAACCAGTGTTAGAATGGATGGGCAGCAGTTCAGTGCCTAAGGGTAGGTTTATTTCCTACCTTAAGGCCTAGAAACTCATTTCCAAGGGATGTATTTATCATCTGGTTTGGGTCAAGGATTCCAACTCTGAGACCCCAACCATTCAGTCAGTTCCAATGGTCAGCGAGTTGCCAGATGTATTTCCTGAAGATCTTCCTGGAGTTCCCCTTGAACAAGAAATAGACTTCGGAATAGACCTCCTCCCAGATACTCAGCCCATCTCCATCCCTCCTTACAGAATGGTTCTAGCTGAGCTTAAGGAGTTGAAGGAGTAACTAAAAGATCTTATTGACAAGGGTTTTATCACACCCAACATCTCTCCTTGGGGTGCTCTAGTTCTATTCGTGCGAAAGAAAGATGGTACCCTCAGAATGTGCATAGATTACTGTCAGCAGAACAAGGCCACAGTTAAGAACAAGTACCCTCTACCCTGAATTGACGACCTGTTTGACCAACTTTAAGGAGCCAATTGTTTCTCCAAGATCGATCTCAGGTCATGATACCATCAATTAAGGGTCCGAGAGTGTGACATACCGAAAACAATATTCAGAACTCGGTATGGTCACTATGAGTTTGTGGTGATGTCCTTTGGACTCACAAACGCCCCTGTAGCCTTTATGGACCTGATGAATAGAGTCTTCAATCAGTATCTGGATATGTTCATCATTGTATTTATCAACGACATTCTAGTATACTCCAGAAATGAGGAAGAGCATCCCAATCACCTAAGATTATCACTACAGACACTTAGAGACCACCAGTTATTTGCCAAGTTCAGCAAATGCGAATTTTGGTTAAAATCCGTGAATTTCTTAGGTCATGTGATCTTCGCTGAAGGGATACAAGTAGATCCTCATAAGATAGCAGTAGTGAAGGATTGACCCAGACCTATATATCCTACTGAAATCAGGAGTTTTTTGGGCTTAGCGGGTTATTATCGACGGTTTGTGGAAGGTTTCTCCTCCATAACATATCCTATGACTAAGTTAAATCATAAGAAGGTGAAATTTCACTGGTCGGATGAGTGTGAGAAGAGTTTCCAGGAGTTGAAGACTCGACTCACTACTGCTCCAGTTTTGACCCTGCTAGAAGGAACAGATGGGTTGGTTGTTTATTGTGATGTGTCTAGAGTTGGACTCGGTTGCATGCTGATGCAACGAGGCAAAGTGATAGCCTACGCCTCCAGACAGCGCAAAGTTCATGAGAAGAATTATCCAACTCATGACTTGGAGTTGGCAGCGGTGGTGTTTGCGCTAAAAATATGGAGGCATTACTTATATGGAGCTCACGTAGATGTATTTATAGATCATAAGAGTCTGCAGTATGTGTTCAGTCAAAAGGACCTAAATCTTCATTAGAGAAGGTGGTTAGAACTATTGAAAGACTATGATATGAGCGTGCTATATCACCCGGGCAAGGCCAATGTGGTGGCTGACACCCTAAGCAGACGGTCTATGAGAAGTGTGGCTCATATTGAGGAAGACAAGAGGGAGCTAGCGAAAGAAGTTCACAGGCTAGCTCGGTTAGGGGTGCAGTTGGTGGATTCAGCTGAAGGTGGTGTGGTAATGCAAAGTGGGTCAGATTTATCCTTGGTAGTTGAAGCCAAATCCAGACAGGATGAGGATCATATTTTACTTAAGCTTAAGGAAGCAGTCCTCAGAAAAGAAATAGAAGCTTTCTCCCAAGGGGGAGATGGGGTGCTCCGTTACCAGGGTAGGTTGTGTGTACCGGATGTTGGTAAGTTGAGACAACAGATACTAGTCGAGGAACACAACTCGAGATACTCTATTCACCCTGGTGCTACTAAAATGTACCGTGACTTGCGGGATATTTACTGGTGGAAAGACATAAAGAGCGATATCGCTGAATTTGTAGCATAGTGCCCGAACTGCCAACAAGTTAAGATAGAACACCAGAGACCTGGAGGTATGACTCAAGATATCAGTATACCCACATGGAAGTGGGAAGAAATAAACATGGACTTCATTATAGGTCTACCTCGGACTCGTCGGCAACATGACTCCATCTGGGTAGTAGTGGACCGGATGACTAAGTCAGCACATTTCCTCCTAGTTAAAACCACAGATTCAGCTGAGGACTATGCTAGATTTATATTCAGGAGCTAGTCAGAGTTCATGGGGTGCCCTTGTCCATTATTTCAGACTGAGGTACCCAATTCATCTCTCACTTCTAGAAGTCTTTTCAGAAAGGACTTGGTACCCAGGTCAAGCTCAGTACAACTTTTCACCCGCAGACAGATGGAAAAGCCGAGCGAACTATTTAGACCTTAGAAGACATGCTAATAGCATGTTTGATTCACTTTAAGGGTAATTGGGATGACCATTTTCCTCTTATCGAGTTTGCGTACAACAACAACTATCACTCTAGCATTAAGATGGCCCCATTTAAGGCATTATATGGTAGGAGGTGTAGATCCCCTATAGGGTGGTTTGAGGTTGGTGAAGCTACCTTGATAGGGCCAGACTCAGTTCATGAAGCTATGCAGAAGGTACAACTCATTAGAGAGAGGTTGAAAACAATTCAGAGCTGTAAAAAATCTTATGCAGATGTGAGAAGAAGAGAATTGGATTTTGCTATGAATGATTTGGTTTACTTGAAAGTTTCACCCATGAAAGCGATGATGAGGTTTGGAAATAAGGGGAAACTCAGTCCGAGTTATGTGGGACCTTATAGAGTTTTGAGGCGTAACGACAATGTGGCATATGAGCTAGAGTTACCTTCAGAACTAGCAGCTGTGCACCCAATTTTCCATGTGTCACTTCTGAAGAAGTGCATCGGAGATCCAACCTTAGTTGTACCATTGGACAGCGTGGGAATAAAGGATAGTCTCATATATGAGGAGTACCAGTCCAGATCCTTGTCCGTCAGGTTCGTAAGCTGAGGAATAAGGAGATAGCTTCAGTCAATGTCCTATGGAGAAATCAGCAAGTTGAGGGAGCCGCATTGGAAGTAGAAGCAGAGGTGATGGCCAGATACCCTCACTTGTTCTCTTCCAGTTCAGTCCCAGAATCAGGTACTAAATCCCTTCTCAGTACTCTACTCAGTTCCGTACTTATCAGCCTTATTTAGATTTTTTGTGTGCATTCTAGTTTCATAAGCTCTGGTAGTATGGTTAAGTCAGTTCGGAGTCAGTTACTCCTTCAGAAATCAGTCATAGCCTTAATTTTATAAATCTCAGCTCTTTTCCTAGTTTTGGTCTTCATTCGAGGACGAATGATCCCAAGAAGGAGATATGGTAACATCCCAAAATTTTCCTAGACCAGATTCAGACGTTGCATGGAAAACTACAGGAAACCAAAAGTTTTTTCTATCTCAGACAACCCCCACAATGGACCGTTGTAAGTGGTCGTGGTTAGTAGAAACCTTTCTTCGAGGGGAAACAACGAGACATAGGACGACCCGTTGTTACTAATAATGAGCCGTCCTGTCATTCGTTGAATCCCAAGTTTAGAGGTCTATCGGACCTTTCCCTAAGAAAACGAGAGGTAACAATGGCCCCTTGTTTCTACGAATGATCCATTGTTACCAACCGTCGTTCAGTTCCAGAACCCAACAGTGTGAACCACGAGTGGATACAACGGCCGGCTGGTTCTACCAATGAGTCGTTGTTATCACTCGTTGTCCCCGTGCCCTGTTTTCTTACCAGTACCAATGGAAGGTATCAACGACCTATTTTTCCTTCCAACGTATTGTTTTACCCTACCGTGGAACAATTCCAATGAACCTAGTTTCTGAACCTAGAAACCACGGCCAGATTCAACTGGCCGTCGTTTCTTCCAATGACCTGTTCTGAGGCTTGTTGGTTCCTGTCGGCCAGATTTTAGTTTCAGTTCCCAAGGTTACTTTTATAATTTCTCACCTTTTTAATCCCTAAAATGTGTCATTTTGGGTTCGTATAGGGGGAGGTTAAAGGGCTAGAACGACCTTTTTATTCATTCCTCTCAACTTTCCTCAAGAATAGTGCGTAGAAACTCTGACAGAAAGCATAGAGCAGGAGCAAGGGTTAATTTTCTTCTCAGTTCTTCTCAGGAATTTTCACTAGGGTTTCTTCTACAGGTATGTGGGAATTCAGCGAGGAGATTGTTCTCCCCTTGCGTCCCCCAAAACTCTCTCTCTGTTCACTTTCTGTCCTAGCCCTGAGTTTGCAAATTTGAAATTATTACTATCGTTCTTGGATTATTTCATGTGGAATCCTATCCTATGTTAATTGTAGCTATTTTCCACCAGTTTGTAACTAAAATGATGCTTTTCCATCAAATTAGAAATTCAGTCCTAAATTGTGAAAAGTCAGAAATTAGAATCCTGCTTAATCTTTGAATTCTTGAGAACTGTTTGCATCTTTCAGAGTTAGGGGTTTCTATAATGATTGTATGTGTTAAAAACTCAGTTACATGTATGTTATTTAGATTCAGTCAAAAAGTCTATATACTTTGTATTTCTCAGAATTGACAGTTTTGTTTCAGTCAAAGTACTAGAATATTCAGTGTTAGTCAGAAGTGTTTGCTGATCAGTTTGACTCCAGTCTCTTCCCGAGGTGCCAGTGGTGCCTCCCAGTTATCAGAATTAGAATCAGAATTCAGTTATTGGTCCACTAGGCAGTCATGACATTTTAGATATATAACTCTAACTTTCCCTAGGACCCCAGTTCACATTTCAGTTTGTTCTAGACGGTTACGACGCTTCTAGATAAGCAACTTTGACCAATCTAGAACCCAGTTTTAGAATCTGGTCCGATAAGACTCTCAAGGTACCTTCAGTTACATGTCCCTGACTAGTCTTAGACCCCAATTTCAAGCTATCATCCTAGTAGTTCAATATAGGTTTTTCAGTGGGAGTAGGACTTAGAATCGAGTGGCCCGGGCTTCCAGCGCACCCAGGTTCCCAGAACTACGTTGCCAGTAGGTTGCAGTTACAGATTATTGGCCTGAATGGCCCCAGACATTTGTGATCACCCAGTTCATTCCTTTATACCCTGGCAAGGTGTATTGGGTCCTACCGGTGGGTTGTATACATCGGACTCCACGTCTAGCTCACGTGGTTATATGTCGATTACAGACTCTCCCACTAGCCAGTCCAGTCTAGTTTCAGAACAAGAATCTCAGTTTAGTTTCAGATTTATCAGTTTAACTCAGTTCAGTATAGTATTTTAGACTCAGAATTTTTAGATTTAGGGCATGTCTTTGACCACCAGACAGGGTCATTTTGACCATCTCAGTTACTTCAGATTGTTTCAGTTTAGATAAGTAGTTGGTCATTGCATGTCTTTCCAGTTCAGTCACTTATTCCTCTCACATATTCAGTACCTTCAAAGTACTGACGCATATTTTTATGCTCTATCATTTCATGAAACAATTGCAGGTTTTCAGACTCAGCATCGGTAGCTGCCGCAGTTCAGATTCTCCACCTCAGAATTTGAAGTGTGAGTCCTCATCATCCAAAGACATTATTTCTTTCTTTCAGTCATTTAATAGTTTCAGTTGGACTAAGAGTTAGCTGGGGGCTTGTTCCAGCAACTCATCAGTTAGATAGCTTTTAAACAAACATGATTTTTAGATTTATCAGTATTATTCAAATGTTTTGAACTTCATGCTTTCAGACTTGTATTTCATAAATGTTTTATGATATTGTTTCAAAGTTTCTCTGTGCATGTTTACTCAGAATACCAGTATATGATAGACCAAGGGTTGACTTGGGGTTACTTGTGACTCCAAGTACCGTGTTCCGTCTAGGGTGAAGACTCAGGGAGTGACAAAAAAGGTCAGCTTAATTTCAACAGGTTTGAAATTAGACCTCATAATTCCTTTTACTTTCCAATAACTATATGTTAAAGGATAATATTTATATAATTAATGATAAATAAATAAAGATTGTAACAAGTAAACATAAAATAAAATTAAAAAAAACTTGTGAGAAAAATAAAATTTTTAAACAAACTAGCACATAGCTCACCACCCCTTTTGACAATACCCTTTTCATTATATTAGCGTTCATTACATTATTACAAAATAATGAGATAACGAAAAACTAAAATACGTAAATAATAAAAAAAAATATCACATTGAAACCCTCTCATCCCTTTAGGCCCAATCCCAGGCGAACTCTTCCGTCTCATTCCACACAAAACCAAGAGGTACCCGTTTCTAATAGACTAAACAAAACGGGCATAGAATACAGACGTGTATATATATGTAGATAAATTAATAATATCACAGCTATGGATAAAACTCGAATACTAATAAATTTTCATGTAGACATAAAAGAGGCTAGTGAACACCAAATCAAGTAAAACACACATTAGCCATGAATTACTAGATGATAATTGAACTAACAAAATAACTAAGAGTCAGATAGTTAGATAACTGACCCGTCAAGAAAATGGGACTTAAGATTAGAGACTAGGAACTTAGTCGAGATGTCACAATAATAATAATTGAAATCTTTTAGTCCTCCAAAAGCAAGAATGTGTTATTTTATTTTTTTGAAAATTAATAAAGTTGGAATGATAGCCCTTAGACCAGGAGAGGTTCGAATGGATCGAAAAGAGGACAAGGGTCTGCTTATATAGATAAAAGAGAAGGGAATTAAAGAAAATAAGAAATATTCAGCATAATTCATGAAAGGATTCCTTTCTTTAAACAAATAGACGAAAATTACCATCACAAGATTAAACAAATTTTCCATAAGTAAACAAGTACTAGATTAGTGAAGGAAAGAAATAGTCAATCGCACCATCTTTCCTTAATTACTCTTAATTGAAATCAATTAGGTCCAAAATACCAGAACATACCATAAATAGTGGTTCATTAAAGTTGTCTACCAACTTAAGGGAAGAAATTTACAAAATCAATCAAAAGGAAAATTATCTCTAATTAACTAAATCAAATCAAGATATATAAGAATTAATCCTATTTTACCATGTTTAAACAAATACCATGTTGAGTAAGGAAAGAAAGAATTAGTCACATATATTTTCTTATATTAAGGCAAATAACATTCGACTAAGTATTCTGATAGTAGTGAAGAGATTTCCCTTAATCATAGCAGTCATGTTATTGCAGGACTCCAATTAAGACAAGGTTTTTTAGTTAGCATAAATAGCACATAAGAGGTTGTCCATCTTAAACAAGAAGAAAAAGAAAAAAGAAGAATAAAAAAGAAAAGTAATCAAACTACTCGATATTTTCATGAACTGATTCTCTAATATAGACCAAGTCTCAAGCAAGCCATCTAAAGACTTAAATCAAGGTGCAAAAAATCATCAAAAATTATCATAAATGTTCAAGTAGAAGGCTGTCCATACCATTCAAGGTAATAAAATTAATATAATAATGCAAAACAGATGGGGGTATAATTACTTAAACTGGTTTCCACTAATAATGAAAAGAAGGCAAGTAATTTAAGGAGGAGAATAATCATGTGTAATACTCAAAATCGGATGGCATAAAGAAAGATGAAACTACCAAGAAAATTGAGTACTATAGCTTTCAGACAATTTGAAAATCAGTTATGCAGGCACATAATCTCATTTTACTATTCCTAAAGGCTGTGATAAATCAACTTAAGGAGTAAAGGAAGAGAAATTGGTCAAATCTATAAGAATCTACTGAAAATAAACAAATACTAAGCTGTCATTAAAGGAAATAAATAAGAGAGTATAAATTTAGTTCAGATTTTTATCATATAATCAAATCAATTTTAGCACAAGCAATCAAGATCTATCAAAAATAAGATAATTAAAGTCTTTCATAAATTTGACAATCTACGAATATGGAGTTATCATGGACTTGATTCAAGAAGGAAGGAAAAATATAATATGAAGCTACCACGAATTAAATCGAAGGAGGAACAGAATACAACATACAAGATTGACATAATCTTTCACAGTGTAGGAACACAAACTGAGGAACAATAGACAAATTTCATAGAACTAAACAAGTTAGTAGTGTAATCTCAGGCATGTGGAATATGATTATTACAATGATGACATACATAAAATATAGGAATGATGGCATTCAAGAGATATTGAAATACAAAGGTTCATCATATAACATCAAATTAAACCTATAGAGTTTCTGCACTCGGAGCATATACGATCATGTTGGAGCAATAACCAAAACAAATTTTAGGCATAAACCAAAACTTGATACATAAGTTGATTCGAAATCCTATTACGGGAGGACTTGTGGGTAAGGAACAGTAAACATAATGTGTAAAAGAGGCCAAACCATATATAAATTCTTATGAATCTATGATAAATCTTAGAGTCCCCGAAGTCCGGCAAGAATAAAGTTAGCATCGACATTGCTGTTGCCAAATCGATCGGATTTGGCAGTGTGTTGTCATCGAAATAACTTGAAGTTCTCACATTCTAATTTGCATTCTCCTGAAGCTTTTTTTTTAACGGGGGTTAATTAATGGAGAGAAAGAGTTTATTCTCGGGTTCATCGTAGGGGAGGAAGAGAAAGAGGAGGGATATCTGGAAGAGAGAGAGAGAAAGGTGACTGCCAGCTGCTGTTAGACAGAGCCGATGGTCATCATAGGTTACTAGTAGAGAGCAAAGAGGAGAGATGAGGAGAGGAGTGCCGGTGGTAGAGAGTGGAGTTGCGAACGGTGGCTGTTGCTGGAATTAATGGAGGTTGCCGGAGATGGAGGGAGAGATAGAGAAGAAGATGAGGTGCGGTGTTGGCGAGGTTCGCTGGAATTAATGGTGAGGAGAGGAGGACAGAGGAGATGGGGTTGTGATGGTGAGTTGGAGACGGTGGTGCAGCTGTTGGTGGATGCTGCAGTTGTTTTCCGACGTTAATAGAGGATTTCAGCAAGAGAAGCAAAGGGAGGCGGAGGTGGGAAGAGAGGAAAGGTGGTACGACGCTGCTTGGGTTTCGCCGAACAAGGCGGTGTCAGGTAAAAGAAGAGGAGGGGGTGCGGCGACTGTGGTGATCTGCCAGAGATGGAGACCGGCGAGGGAGAGGGGAGTAGAGGGTGATTTCGACGGCTTGAAAGATAACAATAAGAATTAGGTTTTTGATTTTTGGTACTTGGTTAATCAAAAAGGAAATAGGTGTAGGGTTTGATCTAGACCGTTGATCAATACGGATGGACGGATAGGATTAAAACATATACTTGGATCGAGTTGTGGGTTTTGGACTTAATTGGGTTGGGAGTTTAGCTTATGGCCGAATTGGGTTCAAAGGGCTTGATTTGGTTACAATTGGATTTAAAAATGTAGCCAAAATTGATTCAAAATGGCTAAAATTGACATAAATTAGATAAAAAGTGACTAGATATTAAATGAATTGAAAGAAAATTGAATTAGCTGC
>JACEIK010000781.1:279344-307974 GCA_018107945.1 Datura stramonium
ATATGAATATGCAGCTTAGACGGGGCATATGGAGGTCAAAATTAGGTGTCAACACTTGGACACAACACGGTACTTAGTGCCACAAGTGACTCCAAGCTAATCCATTGCTTAACATGATGAAACATAACTAAATATCTTTTTGGAAAAATACGAAATGTCTGATAAGATACTAAAAATCTATGCAACAACTACAAAATATACTGAAACATAACTTTTTCTGAAAGCTATCTATGAACTGATGAGTTGCTGGGACAAGCCCCCGGCTAACTCTAAAGTCTAACTCAAAAGGAAATTGAACTTAAAGATACTCTCGTCCTCGAAAGACGAGGATTCACTAACTGTACTGCTGCTGAAGTCGTCAGAAGGGAACTACTGCCGTTGTTGTGACTAAGAACCTGTACCTATATCATAGTAAGATACGACATGAAAATATGCATCAGTACTTTGAATGTACTGGTATGCAAGATATAAGAAAGAACAGTAGGAATACACAATTGAATTGATAAACACTGAATATAACTGTAACACAAGTTCTGTCTGAGAATCATAACTACATACTGAAATATGAGTAACTGAGCTGAATTGAAAACTGTGACTGAGCGGTGCAGTACTATACTGTGGGAGAGACTATAACTAACATGTAATCATGTGAGCTAAACATGGAGTCCGATGTATATCCCCCATCGGAAAAGGCCTACTATACCTTACCAAGGTATAGTAGCTGAATTGGATAATCATTGTTTGATGCCCATTCGGGCTAAAACCTATGGTGGCAACGTAGTTCTAGAAACTTGGGTGCATTGAACCCCGTCCCACTCGGTGCTAAGTCCTACTCTCACTGAAAATTCTAGCACTGACTACTAGGTTGATAGCTTGAACCTGATGTCCTGAGACTTAAGTTAGGAATACTTATATGGAAGTAACCTGAGAGTCTAGAGGACCTAATAACTGAAACTAAGGGTTCTAAGATTGTCCAGAGCTGTTTTAGCTAAAAGCGTCGTAACCATCTAAAGAACACCCTGAAAACTGATAATTGAGACTACAGAGTTTTATTGAACTCCTCAAGAGACTGAATATAGTCAAATTGATCAGATGATATTTCTGTAAGGCACTGAAAGTGATAAGTACTGACTGAGACTGAATAAGCAATAATCTAACTATTATTCATCTAACTATACTATCATGATGATTGAAAGAAATATCATATCAAAATCAAGCAACATTTGTATCCGGACAATTATGCAAGACTCTACCAACCACGTACAACGATTAGGATAAACACATATTTCATGGAAAAACTTCAACATGAATTATAACTAGTAATAACCTTCAAGAATTTACAAGAATCATCACAAGGAGGAAAGTCATAAACTAACTAAAGCATAACCCTAGTTTTGATCTTTGAGAGACTAGAATTGATAGAATATCTATAGGGGTTTTGGGGCACAAGGGAAGAGCAATTCCTTCGTTGAAATCCCACATACCTGGAGTAGAATTCCTTGTAAGAAAACTTGAGAATCTGAGAAAGGGAACCTGAAAGCCCTAACTTTCGCTCTAAGAGAACTGTCTGTCTGAGTTCTTCATACTTCTGCTATCTGGTTTTTGGAAAGAATGACAGAGAGGATCGATTATTCCTCTAAAATCCCTCTTGAATAATCCTAATACGACGTAGTTTAGAGTTAAGTCGATAAGGTTTTACAAAATTGCCCCTGATACACTTAATAAAAATTCTGAATAAGGTTGTACGAATCAACCTACGAGTCGTACCAGACTACTACTATCCGTACCACCACTCGTGGTTAGGGACTCTGCTCCAAACCATTTCTCTGAGGTTTTCCATGAATGCCTACTACGACTCATACCAGCATCCTATGACTCGTATCACGATCTATAGCTCAGTCCTAAGTCTTTCTCTGATCTCTCTCACGACTCCTCCTACGAGTCTTACCCGCTTACCACGAGTCATACCTTGACTCGTGGTTACTTAGGATTTCCTGACCATTCCTTTGAACTTTTCCATGACTGCTCAGTACGATCCATACCAGGGTAGTACAAGTCTTAACATGAAGTCGTGATTTCTCAAATCACCTTAATTTATCTCCTCCATCCTCCTTCTACGAGTCTAGGTACGGGTTGTACTTCCTACATACGAGTCGTATTGTGACTCGTACTGTGATCATTTTTCCCATATTTCTGCAGAATCAAGTTTTTAATCTCAAGGTTAGTTTTAGGGAGTTCTAGGGTGTTACACTAGGATTTTTGCCCGACGTTAAGATCGTTGTCCGATATGGAGACTAGAAGTAGAAGAGAACAAATACACGTCAACAAAATCGTAAAAGGTCCCATGAATCATGGAGGATTTACAGTTGGCGTATGCAATGGTATTATATGGATAGAGTGTTGTTATTGGATTATGTACTATAGTGCTTAAATGGAGTTATTTCATTAGTTTATGTACTCTACATGATGTCTATAGATAGTAGAATTATTTATTTGTAAAAAAAGGGATTCTCACGAATACAAGGCTACATTAGCTACTACCTTTTGATCTCATAAGTTTTATCTCTTTTGCTTTGTTCATTCAATCAAAAGAAATCTCAATAAGAACATACATACTAGACATCTTAGATTCGGAAGCTATGCACCATCATTCAAAATTATGATTGGAATAGTGGCTCCCCCCCGATTTACTGTTCCATTCATTTTGATTTTACCATACCCACGTTCCAATATGCTTAATCTTTAACTTTCTAACTTACTTAACCACAACTTTATAAGTTGAAGAAAACCGCGTGCAGTCGACCTCATCATGAATTCAACTATATCAATTTCCTGAAAAATAATTTTACGCCCATCGTGGGGCCGAGACAATTATGGTATTAGTTTAATCCAATGCTTTATTTGCTCACTTGCTTAAATCTGCTTGTTTTTTAGAAATAACTCATGGAAATTATAAGCAACGACAATGGAAATGAGGCAAAAGGTGTAATCCAAAATGGAGTTCAAGACCAGATAAGTCAGCATGGGGAGCACCTTAATGACACTTCTGTAGAAAGGACCAATCAGGAGACTGTAGATTTGACAAATATGCATACTCACCAGAATTTGAGAGAAGGAACTCATGAAGTCCCACACGATGAAGAAATAACTCATTGTTGGGACAATGGTCTTTCTAATCTGGACTATCTCAAGAAACTCTAAAAATTTTAACTACTCAACATAGGACTATGATGGATCGCTTATTTCAATAGGTCCAAAAGGTATCAAAATTGTAAAAGGCATTGACCATAATGACTTCCAACAACCTCATAACAGGTGAGAAAACACCATATAGAATGACCCTATCACGAAAAAACTCAGGAACTGGTCTCGCAATTAAAACTCATTTGGCAAAATACAGAACTAATAGATAAGGAAGAGGTTCTGAGGTTGGGATACCAATGCCAGAATCTTTCAAAGAAGAATTCAAAATGATCTTAAAGGAAGTACTAAAATAATTTCATGGCCACATGGATCAAATCCTGGGGAGTACTTATGCTCTTAAAAGGACCGAATTCACAGGGATACGCCCAACAACCATACAAACCCAAAGTGACACCAAAGAAAATTTTGAAGAGGTTCAAGATGTCAGATATTCCTTAATATGATGGAAAGAGGGATCCTAGTGATAATATCTTGGCCTTTATAATAATTGTCAAGGAGAATGATTTGACAAGGACGAGATTAAATCGATCCTAGTTAAGAAGTTCGGGAAAACCCTGTCAGGAGGAGCACTTATATGATATTCATTATTACTTGAAAATTTTATTGACTCTTTTATTATGCTTATAGATTCTTTTATCAAGGCACATGTCGGAACTCATAAGGCACAGGCCAAAAGGGCAGACATCTTTAATTTCGAGCAACGCAGTTCAGAGCTGGTCTTGGATTTCACGATTAGGTTCTAGAAGGATAGGATTTTGTTGCCATTAGTTGTAACACCCCAAAACTTTTCTAGATCAAACTCAGACTTAGCATGAAAAATCAGAAAGAACCAGAAATTTTTTATCTCAGAATGACCGAGAAAACGAGTCATTGTTAGCAGTAATGACATATTGTTTGGGTCGTGGTTAACCCTACTGGTTGCCTTCAGGAACCAATGAAACATGGGATGACCCGTCAGATATAGTAACGAGTCGTCCTGTCACTTATTGTATCCCCAGCTCAGAAATCTGTTAGACCCCTCCTAGAAACCCATGAGTCAAACGACGAGTCATCGTATGATGTAACAACTCGTGGGGTGACTCATTAGTTGAAGCCCTAAAGTGTTGTTGATAATCTCTTCTAGTGACAACGAGTGGCAACAACGATCCGTTGCGTCACACGACGAGTCGTTGTGTCCACCAGTAGTGACAAGCCCAGAAAACATTCAAAATTCTATAGTAAGGAAGAGAGGTAACAACGACCCATTGGTTCGACCAGTGAGTCATGGTGTCATCCATTGGGGGGGGGGTCCAGTGTTTTGCTCGAAACCTTGCCAGTGGCCATGAGAGGTATCAATGAACCATTGGTTCGTCCAATGAGTCATGGTTCCCTTTCGTTGCCAAGTGCGAATGAGCCCAGGTTTCAGGTCCAGGACCAATGATTGGTCCCAATGAGTTGTGGTGTCAACCAACGATTTGTTGTGTGACCCATTGGATCCTGACGGGAAATTTTAAGACTTTTATCTTAGGGCATTTTTGTAACTTTCCATCTTTTTAAACCCTAAACTACATCATTTTGGGAACATTTAGGAGAGAATTAAAGGAGTTGATCGACGTATTCCTCTCATTCTTTCTCTCAACTCTCAGACTCATTGTGAAGAAGTTCTAGACAGGCATCTTAGAGCTAAGCTAGGGCTTTCAATCTTCCTTCAGACTTCTTCACACTTTTCTCAATTATTCTACTCCAGGTATGTAGGAATTCAATAAGGGAATCGCCCTTCCCTTGTTCCCCAAAATTCTTCTGAAATTTCTTATCAATTCTAGCCCTGAGGATTTGAATTAGGGTAAATTTTCAGCCAGATTCTAAGTAATTCTTGTGGATTGTTGTTCATATGAATTCTTTCTATGTTTCCACTACTTAGTGATAATTTTTCTATGTTATTCATGTAATATGGTTTTAGCCCTAATTCTATAAATGCAGTAAATTTGAGTCTTGCATAGTTGACTAGATATAATTGTTGCTTGACTCTGTTAGTTCCTGAATTTCCATGTTATTCCCATCAAGTAAGTTCACAGTCAGTTTGCATGCTAGTTTAGTCTTAGTCAGAAATTAACATTTTCAGTATCTTTTAGTAAGTCAACTGATCAGTTTGACAATAGTCAGTTCTTGGGGAGTTTAGCAATACTCACCAGTATCAGTTATCAGATAGTTCTCTAGACGGTTATGACGGTTCCAGATAAGCAGCTCTCACCAGTCTTAGAACCATCAATATCAACTATCAGATTGTTCTCTAGGAAATTACGATGCTTCCAGATAAGCAGCTCTGGCCAATCTTAAAACACTAGTTTTCAGTTATCCGGTCCTACAAAGTCTCAGGTTCCTTCCAGATAAGTATTCGTAACTTAGTCTAGGACCTCTGCTTCAAGCTATCAGTTTAGTAGTCAAGTTAGGACTATCTAGTGGGAGTAGTACTTAGCACCGAGCGGATCGGAGTTTTAGAGCACTTAGGTTCCCAGAACTACGTTGCCATTGTAGGTCATTAGCCCAAACGGGCCCAGACTTATGAGCATCCAGCTCAACCACTATACCCTGGCAAGGTACAATGGACTTTCTCTGATGGGGTATATACATTGGACTCCACGTCTAGCTCACGTGGTTATATGTCGATTATAGACTCTTCCACTTGTCAGTACAGTTCAGTTCAGCTTATTCTCAATTTATCTCAGTTCAGTCACTCAGTTCCAAAACATGCTTATGACCGTCAATCAGGGTCATTATTGACTGTATCACAGTTATAACTCAGCTTCTATCAGTACTCAGTATCAGTTGATCATTTCCTGTTATTTCAGTTTAGTTGATTATTTTCCATGCTTATTGTATATCTCACTTACTCAGTACATTCAAAGTACTAATGCATACTTTCTAGGCTGTACCGTATTATGATGCAGGTGCTGGTTCTCAGTCTCAGCATCGTTAGTAGTTTCCCCTCTGACGATTTCAGCAGCAACGTTATTTGGTGAGTCCTCATCTTCTGAGGATGATGCTTACTTTTAAGTTAGTTCTTATCTGGTCAGATTTTAGAGTTAGTTGGGGGCTTGTCCTAGAAACTCATCAGTTAGTAGTTGGCTTCAGACATAATTGTTCACTATACTTTTCAGTTATGTTTACTCTTTTCAAATCAGTATTACATGGATAATTATTTTTACACAGCTTCCGCTTATATTTACTTAGTTTACTAGTGTAATGTTAGACCATGGGTTAGCTTGGGGTCACTTATGGCACCAAATACCATATCTCATATAGGGTGTAGACTCGGGTCATGAAAAACTTGATATCAGAGCACTAGGTTTAGAGTATCCTAGGATGTTTGAAAGCTGTGTCAAATAAAGTCCTTTTCATGGGTGTGAAGCGCGGCAGACTTATGATGGGGAGGCTACAAAATGTTATTAGGAAAAATTCCTTTTGTTCATACTCCTTATCGTGTATTAAATTTGAATCCCAAAAATGTCCTCATAATCGTCCTTTATTCGTTTCAGTGAAAATATGCCTCCAAAACAAGGAAATGGAAGGAGGGCTGGCAATGCCAACCGACCTTCCCCACCAGCTCCAGCATCTGCTCAGGATGATTAAGTGTCCTAGACAGAATTTCAAGTGGCGATGCAGCTGTTGGCTCAGGCGGTGACCAACCAAGTGAACCAACAGGGGGTTCCAATGAATGTAAATGGGTATGCAACAGCTTCCAGGATTCGAGACTTCACCCGAATGAGCCCTCCAGTTTTTCATGGATCCAAGGTGGGAGAGGATCCACAGGAGTTTGTGGATGAGGTGCGAAAGATCACCCGGATTATGGGTGTTAGTTTCGTTGAGAGTGCTGATCTGGCTGCCTACAAGTTGAAAGGGGTGGCTCAGATTTGGTTCAACTAGTAGAAGGAAGAGAGGCCAGCTGAAGTAGGATCAGTACAGTGGGATGAATTCACTATGGCGTTTCTAGATAGATTCTTTCCTCGGGAGTTGAAGGAGGCCAAGGTCTCCAAATTCATGAATTTGAGGCAGGGTAACAGAATAGTGGAGGAGTATGCATTGGAGTTCACTCAGCTGTCGAGGTATGCTCCAGATATGGTTGCCGAGCCAAGAGCTCGCATGCTCAAATTCATTAATAGAGTTTCAGATTTGGTACTCAAGGAGTGCAGAATTGTAATGCTCATCAAGGACATCGATCTCTCTAGTCCATCATTCAGGAACAACAGATTGAGGCAGAGAAGTTGAAGGATATTGAGTAGGAAAATAAGCGGGCTAGAATAGGTCAGTCGGATTATGGCCACCAGAGGTCCAGCGGCAGTGGTCGCCCACAACAACAGCAACAGTGACCTCCAGCACCCACATCAGCCAGTGCTCCTTCTATCTGGCCCGACAAGGACCAAAGGAGTGGATTATCAGGTTCCTAGTCCCAGAGTCACATTTCCAGCAACCGCTGCCTAGCTTGTCCTAAATGTGGTAAGAATCATTCAGGGGAGTGCCGCATGGTCAAGGAGGGTTGCTTCGGATGTGGGCAGTTGGGTCACAAGTTAAAGGAGTGTCCATCAGCAGGACGGGGAAAACCCAGTTTACCACTTCAGCAGCCCCAACAGGACGTCCAGCTCAATAGGGTAATACTGTAGGTACGGATGGCGGTTAGTGCCAAAACCATTTTTATGCTTTGTCCTCTCTTGGATCAGGAGAGCTCACCTAACGTGGTCACGGGTATGTTACGTATTTTTTGTATAGATGTATATGACCTACTAGATCCAAGATCCACACTATCATTTGTGACTCCTTATGTAGCTATTCAGTTTAAAATCAATCGAGAAGCCCTCTTAGAACCGTTCTCAGTCTCTACCCCAATTGGTGAGGCAGTTAGAGCCAACCGGGTATATAGAAACTGTTCAGTGTTAGTGTTGAGTAAGGTTATTCTAGTTGATCTAGTAGAGCTAGACATGGTCTATTTCGACCTTATTCTTGGCATATATTAGTTACATTTCAGTTATTCCTCAGTCGACTGCAGAACTAGAGTCGTCAGATTTCAGTTTCCCAACGAGCCAATCTTAGAGTGGATGGGTAGTGTTCAATGCCTAAGGATCAGTTTATTTCCTACCTTAAGGCAAGGAAACTCATTTCAAAAGGGTGCATCTATCACCTAGTTCGAGTCAAAGATTCTATCTCTAAGAGCCCAATAATTTAGTCAGTTCTAGTTGTCAGCAAATTCCCTGATGTGTTTCATGAAGATCTTCCCGGAGTCCCTCCGGACTGGGAAATAGACTTCGACATAGACCTTCTTACAAACACTCAGCCCATCTCTTTTCCTCCTTATAAAATGGCTCCATTTGAGCTTAAGGAGTTAAAGGAACAGCTGAAGGAACTTCTAGATAAGGGTTTCATTAGGGCCAGTATCTCTCCATGGGGTGCTCTAGTGTTGTTCGTGTGAAAGAAAGATGGTACTTTAAGAATGTGTATTGACTATTGTCAACTAAACAAAGTTACAGTTAAGAACAGGTATCCCCTATCTAGGATTGACGACTCGTTCGATTAGCTTCAGGGAGCCAGTTGTTTTATCAAGGTAGATCTCAGGACGGGATATCATCAGCTTAGGGTCAGGGAATGTGACATACCGAAAATAGCCTTTAGAACTCAGTATGATCACTATGAATTTGTGGTTATGTCCTTTGGACTAACCAATGCCCCTGCAACTTTTATGGACCTAATAAACAAGGTATTCAAATAGTATTTAGATATGTTTGTCATTGTGTTCATAAACGACATCTTGGTATACTCCAGAAATGAGGAGGACCATGTTAACCATTTGAGGATAGTATTGCAGACTCTCAGAGACCACCTACTGTTTGCTAAATCAGCAAATGTGAATTCTGGCTGAAGTCTGTGGCCTTCCTCAGTCATGTGGTTTCAGGTAGATCCTCAGAAGATAGCAGCGGTGAAAGACTGGCCAAGACCCACTTCCCTAACTGATATCAGATGTTTCTTGGGCTTAGCCAGTTATTACCGATGGCTTGTGAGGGCTTTTCTTCTATTGCGTCTCCTTTGACTAAGCTAACTCAGAAAAAGGTGAAGTTTTAGTGGTCAGATGCATGTGAGAAGAGTTTCCAAGAGTTGAAGACTCGACTCACTACAGCTCCAATTTTGACCTTACCAGAAGGAACAGATGGGTTCATAGTCTATTGTGATGCTTCCAGAGTTGGCCTCGATTGCATTCTGATGCAGTGGGGTAAGGCGATAGCTTATGCCTCCAAACAGCTCAAGGTTCATGAGAAGAACTATCTAAATCATGATCTTGAATTAGCAGCAGTAGTGTTTGCTTTAAGAATATGGAGGCATTACCTTTATAGGGTTCATGTGGATGTTTTCACCGAACACAAGAGCCTTCAATATGTGTTCAGTCAGAAGGATTTGAACCTTCCTCAGAGAAGGTGGTTGGATTTATTAAAGGATTATGACATGAGTGTGCTATACCACCTGAGCAAGGAAAATATGGTGGAGGATTCCTTAATCAAGATGTCCATGGGGAGTGTTGCTCATGTTGAAAAGGGTAGAAAGGAGCTGGTAAAGGATATTCACATGTTAGCTCGATTGGGGGTGCAACTAGTCGATTCAGCTGAGGGCGGAGTTGTAATTCAGAGTGGATCAGAATCCTCACTAGTAGAAGAGGTTAAGTCAAAATAGGATGAAGAACTTATACTCCTTAAATTTAAAGAAGAAATTCTAAGAAAAGAAGTGGAGGCTTTCTCCAAATGGAGAGATGGGGTGCTTCATTACCAGGGCAGACCATGTATTCTAGATGTAGATGACTTGAGACAGTGAATACTGATAGAAGTACACAGCTCCAGGTATTCTATCCACCTAGGTGCCACTAAGATGTACCGCGACCTACGAAAAATCTACTGGTGGAAGGACATGAAAAGGGATATTACAGAATTTGTGGCTAAGTGCCCGAACTGCCAGCAGGTTAAAGTTGAACATTAGAGACCTGGGGGTATGACTCAGGATATCAGCATACCCACGTGGAAGTGGGAAGAAGTGAATATGTACTTCATTACAAGTTTACCTCATACTCGTCGACAGCGTGATTCTATTTAGGTGATAGTAGATCGGATGACTAAGTCAGCATATTTCCTCCCAGTTAAAACTATGGACTCATCCGAGGATTATGCTATGCTGTACATCTAGGAGTTATTCAGACTGCATGGGGTTCCCTTTTCCATCATTTCAGATAGAGGTACACAGTTCACCTTACATTTCTGGAAGTCATTTTAGAAAGGACTTGGGAAGTAGAAGTAGACATCATGGCTAAATATCCCTATTTATTCCCTTCTAGTTCAGTATCAGTATCAGGTACTAAATTCCTTCTCAATACTCTATTAAGTTCCGTACTCATTAGCTCCATTCATGTTTTCAATATGCATCTTAGTTGCATCAGCTTAGTTAGTATGCCTGTTCCAATTCGGAGTCAGTCACTCCTTTAGAAAATCAGTTTATAGTCTACTTTGGGAATTGCAACTTTTTTCCCAGTTTTCTAGCAGTTTTAGCCTTCATTTGAGTACGAATGATCCTAAGGAGGAGATATTATAACACCCTCAAACTTTTCTAGATCAAACTCAGACTTAGCATGAAAAATCAGAAAAAAACTAGAAAATTTTTGTCTCAGAAAAATCGAGACAACGAGTTGTTGTTAGCAGTAATGACTCATTGTATGGGTCATGGCTGGCCCTGCTAGTTTCCTTCAGGAACCAGCGAGACATGGGAAGACCCGTCAAATGTAATAACGAGTCGTTCTGTCACTTGTTGTATCCCTAGCTCAAAAATCTATTAGACCTCTCCTAGGAACCCACGAGTCAGACGACGAGTCATCGTATGATGTAACGACTCGTGGGGTGACTTGTTAGTTGGAGCCCCAAAGTGTTGTTGATAATCTCTTCCAGTAACAACGAGTGGAAACAATAACTTGTTGCATCACACGACGAGTTGTTGTGTCCACCAGTAGTGACAAGCCAAGAAATCCTTCAGAATTCCAGTAGCAAGGACGAGAGGTGACAAAGAACCATTGGTTCGACCAACGAGTCGTGGTGTCATCTTTTAGAAGGGGGTCTTGTGTTTTACTTGAAACCTACCAGTGACCATGAGAGGTATCAACGACCCATTGGTTTGTCCAATGAGTCATGGTCCCCTTTCATTTCCAAGTGCTAGTGAGCCCAGGTTTTAGGCCTAGGACCAATGATTGGTCCCAACGAGTCGTGATGTTAACCAATGATTCATTTTGTGACCAGTTGGATCCCGATGGGCAGTTTTTAGACTTTTATCTTAGGGGAATTTTTGTAATTTCCTATCTTTTTAACCCCTAAACTACGCCGTTTTGAGCATGTTTAGGAGATAATTAAAGGAGTTGATCAACGTATTCCTTTCATTCTTTCTCTCAACTCTCAGACTCAGTGCGAAGAAGTTCCAAACAGGCATCTCAGAGCTAAGCTAGGGCCTTCAATCTTCCTTCAGACTTCTTCAGAATTCTCTCAAGAATTCTACTCCAGGTATGTGGGAATTCATTAAGGGAATTGCCCTTCCATTGTACCCCAAAATCCTTCTGAAATTTCTTATCAATTCTAGCCCTAAGGATTTGAATTAGGGTAAATTTTCAGCCATATTCTGATTAATTCTTGTGGATTGTTGTTCGTGCGAATTCTTGCTATGTTTTCACTACTTAGTGATCATGTTGCTATGTTCTTCATGTAATATGGTTTTGGCCCTAATTCTATGAATGCAGTAAATTTGGTTCTTGTATAGTTGACTATATACAATTGTTTCTTGACTCTATTAGTTCCTGAATTTCCAAGTTATTCCCATCATGTTAGTTCACAGTCATTTTTCATGCTAGTTTAGTCCCAATCAAAAATTAGAATTTTCAGTATCTTTCAGTAAGTTAGCTGATCAGTTTGACGATAGTTAGTTCTTGGGGAGTTTAGTAATACTCACCAGTATCAGTTATCAGATAGTTCTTAAGATGGTTACGATGCTTCCAGATAAGCAACTTTGACCAGTCTAGAACCATCAGTATTAGCTATCAGATTATTCTCTAGATGGTTACGACACTTCCAGATAAGCAGCTCTGGCCAGTCTTAGAACGCCAGTTTTCAGTTATCCAGTCTTACAAACTCTCAGGTTACTTTCAGATAAGTATTCCTGACTTAGTCTAGAACCCCAGCGTCGAGCTATCAGTTTAGTAGTCAAGTTAGGACTATCTCGTGAGAGTAGTACTTAGCACCAAGCAAACCAAGGTTCCAGCGCACCCAGGTTCCCAGAACTACGTTGCCACTGTAGGTCATTAGCCCAAATTGTTTCAAACATAGTTGTTCAATATTCTTTTTAGTTATGTTTACTCTTTTCAAATCAGTATTACTTGGATAATTATTTTTACACAACTTCCACTTATGTTTACTTAGTTTACCAGTATAATGTTAGAACATGGGTTAGCTTGGGGTCACTTGTGGAACCAAGTACTGTGTCTCATCTAGGGTGTTGACTCGGGTCATGACATCAGTCCTAGATGATTAGGCAGCATAAACCTTTATAAAGGGTTGAACCCTAACAACTCGATCGGTGTCTTTAAAACTGAAGAAAAGTTTGATGGAATTTGAGGCTCAACTTGGGCTGATTTACACAATTGGTATGAGTCAAAGATCCAGGTGGAAGATGATTATTGCTAATATCAGACAAGATGATCAAGGTATAGGAATCAAACTTGAAATTTGTGAGGAGTCAATTCTATCCCTATCTGTCCGGTGTGAGGCCAAACTCAAATTGAAGCGATTGGAGTTCCCAAATTATGGAGAGGCCTCGAATTAACAACAGAATGATAAGGACCAAAGTCACAAGGGACTGCAAAGTAAGGAAGTGGACCCTCTAACTAGGTTTACGTTGTATAAAAGGTCTCGATATTGTCGGAATGTGGTTTTGACATCAATCCAGTGCAATTGATCTTAATCGTAAGGAACATAAAAAAGGTCCGATTCTCGAAACCCATAAGGTTTGGCCCCAGTTGCAAGGATTGAAACTTATGGTGTGATTATCACGGGACACAAGCACACATTAATGGGCCTATAGGAATCTCCGAGAAGAAGTGGCTTTATTTCTCAAAAGGTCACTTGAAGGAGTTCTAAAGTGATATAGCCAAAACAAACTATGGGAAGGAAGTGGAAGTACAAGCCCAAGACAGGCCCACCTCAACACGTGATCAACATGATAATCAAAGATTCAACATCAAAGAAGGCTAGGGTATTAGTCAGTGGTAAAAAAACTCATTTCGAGCTTCCGGACTTGATATCGATTTCATTTAGCAGCAAAGACTTGAATGGTCTGGAGTTTTCACACAACAATGCGCTAAAAATCTCTTTAAATATTGATAATTTCATAATTAAACGTGTGCTAGTTGATCCAGGTAGTTTGGTTGATATCATCAATATGCGAGTCCTTGAGCAAATGAAACTGGTTAATAAAGTAATTTTAATGATAAAGCATTTGGCTGGTTTCAACATATTCAATTGAATGACCCGAGGTGAGATTATGTTACCAACAAATGTGTAAGGAATGCTCAAGCAAACCTAATTTTCAAGTGATGGATAGAGAAATGGAATATAACATTATCCTTGGAAAGCCATGAGTCCACACCATGAAGGCTGTACCTTCAATATATTAGCAAATGATAAAATTCCCAACTTTAGAAGGGATTAAGCAAATCAAAGGGGATCTACATGCAGTGACAAAAATGTTTGCAGTCTTTTTGGGCAATGATCAACGAAAAGTTAATAAGTAGAATGAAAAATGGCAATCACCGAAATAGGATCCAAAAATTGAGACCATTATGAAAGAAGAACTTCGAGAACCAAAAGAAGCAAATCAAGATCAACATCAATTATCAAGGTCTTCACAGGTAACGGATAATAGGAACGCAACCAAATCAACAACTAAAGAGCATGAATAAGTTATCCTATTTGTTAACTTCTCGGATAGGAAGGTATCTTTCCAAGTATAGCGATCCACAAGCTAGGGGTGGATTCAAGTTCCCCTCCCCCCTCCCTCCAATAATGCAAAAGAAGCACACAATGTCCAAAGATAAAAATAAATTTGTTAAAGAGGAGGTAAGCAGATTACTCATCATAGGTTCCATTCGGGAGGTACAATATCCGAAATGGTTAGCTAACGTGGCTGACATACCAAATTTAAAATGTGTATTGATTTCAAAGATCTAAATAAGGCTTGCCCGAAGATTCATTTTCGATGTTAAACATTGATCAAATGATTGATTCTATGACAGGGCACAAGATAATGAGTTTTCTCAATACGTATTTCAGATACAACCAAATGCGAATGAATATAGAGGACCATGAGAGAACTTTATTTTTCATGTGTTTTGGTACATGTTGTTACCACGTGATGCATTTTGGTTTAAAAAATGTAGATTTCACTTACCAAAGATTCACGAATAAAATATTTGTTAATGGAAGACTATATTGAGGTTATGTTAGTTAAGTCTTGGATGAAGAGGACCACTTGAGTCATTTTTAGGAGACCTTCGATGTCTTGAGGAAGCATAACATGAAGCTCACCCTAGAGAAATAAGCCTTTGGAGTTTGATCCGATAAGATCCTTGGATTTCACATGTTAAACAGAGATGTCGAGATAAATCCCAATAAGATAGAAATCATTGAGGAGATACCAGACGTACTCGTCGGTGTAAAGGTAGTGTAGAGACTTATGGGTTACGTGGTAGCCCGTAGTAGGTTTATTTCAAGGTCATCACTTCTTTTCATTATTGACGAAGAAGACCCAATTCTAATGGACTTTGAAGTGTCAAGGTGAATTACAGAGCTTGAAGTCATATTTAATAGCCCAAGGTTATTGGACAAGTCACTTGATGGCGAACAATTGCTTTTTTATCCAGCTGTAGTCGAGGTCATGATAAGTGTTGCTTTGATTAGGGAAGAAAAGGATATGCAATTCCCTTTTTATTATGTAAATAACATATTGGCAAGTGCTAACATTCTATAATTGCGCTGAGAGAAGTTGGCCTTATCCTTGTGATAGCCGCTCATAAGCTAGGTCCATACTTCAAATGTTACTCATAAAATTGAGTGGAGGGTGAAAAAAAAGTGTTCAAATTAAAATTGATAACAACTTTGACCAACTTAGGTCAAAGTTTTTTTTAATTAGGGATTAAGTTAAATGGGGCAAAAACTATAACTTTTAAACTTTGATAAATATAAAAATAACCCCCCTCTTTTTAACTCCCAAAAAACCCACGTTTCATATAGTTTTACCCTTTTCTCTTCAACTTCTCTCATAGTCATTCTCCTTCCTATGCCCCCTCTCTCTCCGTCGCTGTTGCCGGAGTTCATTGTTGCCATCAACTGCCATTATCGTCACGCCTCCTGTTGCTATTATCGTCGCCTCCTCAAGTTAGGGTTTGATTTTCAAAGGTAAAATTCTTTTCTTTTGAATCCTTTTTTTTCTTTCTAATTTATTATTTAAAAATCAAGTGGAATTATAAATTACAAGGCAACAATTAAATTGTAGTTTGATTGTACTAGGTTATTTTATTTTTATTTTTTAGCAATCCTCCAAGGTCTACCAGCTCTAAATTTTATCACGAGATTTCATAATTTTAAAATACTTTATTGTGATATTTTTGTCACATTATTTGCTGGGTTACATCAAGAGTCATTGGCTCCAAAAAAGATAATTTCTTTTGATTATTTGTTCTTGTGTGTTCCATACTAGGAACTGATCTAAAATTTTGTTTTACTTGTATGTACTAATTTTGGTGCTTTCTCCTTAGTCATTTTTTTTCTCTTGGCCTTATTATCCCTACATCTATAATAATCAATTGTGTGTTTGGTAGGAAAAAATATTTTTTAAGACAAAAGTATATATATAAACAAACAATAAGTAATTCTACCATGATATGATCTTGATTCCTTTTGAATTAAGTGCTCCCAATGTCTCCATTAATGTTGTATATATTTAAGCAAAGAAGAAAATTAAGTCTTAGCTTAATGAGACTTTATAATTGCTAACCATCTCTTAGTTATCATATAATGCACTGTTTTCAATGCACTTTAACGATGAGCCAATTTTCAATGAAATATTGATAAAAAAACTAAATCACGTTATGTTGTTTGGAATGCTAAAATTCTCTACAGTGGATTTTCTTAATCGGATAAATGAGATTGAATACAAAATAGGTTAAAGTACTTTATATTTCTAAAAAGTTGAGCTTACAAAAAGCCACATTTTAGGGTGTATTCGGTATGATGGAACATGTTTTATTGAAAAATATTTTCTTAAAAAATATGTGGATTTCTTACTTATTTTCTTGTGTTCGGTATGTAAGTAAAAGATATTATCTTAAAATTATTTTAATATAATCTGGATAAATACTTAAAAGTATGTAAGCAGTTATTTAACTTACTATAGCAAATTTGTTAAATTGCTGAACTTTCTTAAGCAACTGCCGAAGTACTTAAATCAACTGCTGAAGTTGTAGCAATATTGAACTGTTGAAGTTTCTACAACAACTATTGAAGTTTAATAAGCAACAATTTCAATAGTTATTTTGGCAAATCGAATACATCCTAGCAATTGATGCAACAGGCTTACATTTTGCTACAAGGACCTCAACAACTGCTAAAGTTTCTGCAACAACTCACTAATAAGTTCAATCTTTTTTTAAAAATATTTTGTGTACTTGTGTGATTAGTTGTAGGAGTCTATTTTTATTTTGAATGATTGGTTAAATTAATTGATGATTTTTGTTATGGCTCCAAAAGACATGCATTGACTAACTGGAGCTACTGAACTGAATAATTGAAATAACTGAGATGGTCTGAAAGACCCTATCTGACGGTCAAAGACATGCTATGAATCTGAGGTACTGGTCTATATGACTATATTGAACTCATAACTATACTAAGTAATCTGAAACTATTCTGAACTGAGCTAAGCTGAGGTTGATCTGAACTGGACTAATTGATACTGAACTGACTAGTGGGAGAGTCTATAACTGACATATAACCACGTGAGCTAGACATAGAGTCCGATGTATACACTCCATCGGTAGGACCCAATATACCTTGCCAGGGTATAAAGGCATGAACTGGGTGATCACAAAAATCTGGGGCCATGAGGCCAAATAAAACTGTAACCTACGGTGGCAATGTAGTTCTGGAAACCTGGGAGCACTGGAACCCTGGCCCGCTCGGTGCTAAGTCCTACAACCACTGGATAGCCTTAGACTGAAAACTAAGCTGATAGCTCAAAACCGTCTAAGAACAAACTTTAATCTGAAGCTGGGGTCCTAAGGCTAGTCAGATCTGCTTATCTAAAGTGTCATGACCACCTAGTGGACCACTAAAACCGAGTTCTGAATTTGATTCTAATAGTTGGGAGGTACTACTAACACCTCGAGAATTTCTGTAGTCAAACTGATTAGCTGACATTTTCTGAATGACACTGAGAATTCTAACATTCTTACTAAAACTGAACTAACAATAATCTGATTTAGTTTCAATGCTACTAACAACATGGGAGTCCACCACACTGATAAATCAAGCAAGATTTCAATATTCTAGCACTAAAGCAAATTTTCAAGATTTTCTACTTCAAGAAATAGGGCTAAATTTAACTTCACAAGATTTAACATCATTTCAGTCACTAATTGATGGAATACATCTATAATTAACATGGTATAATATTCCACATGATTTAGATGAAGTATGACTAGCAAATTTCTTGACATTCAGTAGTTTCAGGGCTACAACTAATAGAGAGAAATAGGGAGGAATTTGGGGACACAAGGGGAGAACTATTCCCTTGTTGAATTCTCACATACCTGGAGAAGAATCCCGAAGAATTTCCTTGAGAAAATGAGGAGAAAAGGTTGCCCTAGATCTTGCTCTGAAAAGCTTTGAGAGGAGTTCTACAATGATTTCTAAGAGTATGAATGGGGAGAATGAGAAAAGAAACCGTTTAACCCCTCTAATAAAACTGTAAATATGATTAAAATATCATAGTTTAGAGTCTAGAAGGGTAGGAAATCACTGAAAGACCCTTGAAAACTCATAGGGGAAAACCGATCGTCAGTCCTCACGGGTGACCCAACAGGTCGTGGTCAGTGACCACGACTCATGGTCACACTTGTGAGGTACACTACCTGGAAATCCCCGTTGGTCACCACGAGAGACCTAATGAGTCGTAGTTGGTGACCATGACTCATGGTCACCTCTCGTGGACTACACTGTCCACATTTACTCTGCAGTCCCCACGGGTGACACCACGGCTCGTGGTGTCTCAAACGAGTTGTGGTGAGGACCCATTGGGTACACTGCCTAACATTTTCCTGGCCTAACATTGTTCTTGAACACGGGTCATATCACGACTCGTGGGGTTGACCACGACTTGTGGTCACCCATTCTCCAAATTTCTCACAAGTCCATGGGCCTCACCACGAGTCACTTAATGACTCGTTCTGTGACCTGATGCAGATTTTTCAGTTTTCTCTGTTTTGAGTCTCGGATCTAGTCTTTGAGTTTTCAGGGCATTACAATATCTCCCCCTTGGGAACATTCATCCTCAAATATTGGAAAACAGACAGGAAAGTAGAGAATGACAACTTTTATATACAAATACTGATCATGAAAGCTAAAACTAGCAGAATGACTACCTCTGAACTGAATCTCAAGTCTGAACTGAATTTACTAATCATACACATATTCATTTACATGAATGAAACTGAAACATATGAACTAAAAGTAGTTTTTGGGGAGGAAATTGATACCATAAACTGAAACTGAGCCGGAAGGGAACAAATAGGGGTATCTAGCCATCATATCTGCTTCAGCCTCCCACAAGCTCCCTCAACCTACTGATTTCTCCACAAGACCTTGTCTGAAGCTACCTCCTTGTTCCTAAGCTTACGAACATGATGGTCAAGGATCTGGACTGGGACCTCTTCGTATGAGAGACTATCTTTCACTCCCACACTATCCAATGGAACAATTGAAGCTGGATCACTGATACACTTTTTCAATAGTGACACATGGAACAATGGATGTACAAATGCCAATTCTACAGGTAATTCCAGCTCATAAGCTACCTTGCCAATTCACCTTAGAAATCTGTAGGGTCCCACATATCTCGGACTGAGATTTACCTTCTTCCCAAATCTCATCACCTCTTTCATAGGTGAAATTTTTAGATAGACCTCGTCATCCACAACAAACTCCAATTCTCTTCTCCTTACATCAACATAGGATTTTTGACGGCTTTGAGCTGTTTTCAATCTTTCCCTGATGAGCTGTACCTTTTGCATAACTTCATGAACCGACTCTGGCCTGATTAAAGTAGATTCACTAACCTCAAACCACCCGATAGGAGATTTACACCTCCTGCCGTACAATGCCTCAAACGGGGCCATCTGGATACTGGAGTGGTAGCTATTATTGTACGCAAACTCGATGAGAGGAAAGTTATCGTCCGAAATGCCCTTGAAATCGATCACACATGCTCTTAACATATCTTCTAGGGTTTGAATAGTTCGCTCAACTTTCCCATCTGTCTGCGGGTGAAAAGCTATGCTGAGCTTGACCTGAGTACCAAGTCCCTTCTGAAAAGATTTCCAAAAATGAGAGGTGAACTGGGTACCTCTGTCTGAGATAATGGATAGTGGCACCCCATGAAGCCTGAACAACTCCCGAATATAAAGCCTAGCATAGTCCTCCACTGAATCTGTGGTTTTGACTGGGAGGAAATGTGCTGACTTAGTCACCCAGTCTACTACTACCCTGATAGAATCATGTTGCCGACGAGTTCAAGGAAGACCCGTAATAAAGTCCATATTCACTTCTTCCCACTTTCACATGGGTATGCTGATATCCTGGGTCATACCTCCCGGTCTCTGGTGCTTTACCTTGACTTGCTGGTAGTTCGGGCACTTAGCTACGAATTCAGCGATGTCTCTCTTCATGCCGTTCCTCCAGTAAATATCCCGCAAATCACGGTACATTTTAGTAGCACCTGGTGGATTGAGTATCTCAAGCTATGTGCTTTAGCCAATATATTCTATCTCAAGTCACCGACGTCCGGTACACACAATCTTCCTTGGTAATAGAGCACACCATCTCCCCCTTTGGAGTAAGTCTCAACCTCTTTCCTGAGAACCGATTCCTTAAGTTTAAGTAAAATGGGATCTTCATCCCGTTTGGACTTAACTTCAACAAACAAAGAGGAATCTGACCCGCTTTGCATCACCACTCCACCCTCAACTGAGTGAACCAACTGCAACCCTAACCGTGCTNCCTCAGCGTGGCACGGCTTGCATCGCGGAGCCAACCAACTGCAACCCTAACCGTGCTAGTCGATGAATATCTTTCGCCAGTTCTTTTTTGCCTTCCTCAACATGAGTCACGCTCCCCATAGACACTCTGCTCAGGGCATCAGCCACAACATTGTCTTTGCCCGAGTGATACAACACGCTCATATCATAGTCGTTCAGTAGCTATAACCACCTTCTTTGGCGAAAATTTAGATCTTTCTGACTGAATACATACTGAAGGCTCTTGTGATCGGTGAAAACATCCACGTGAGCCCCATACAAATAATATCTCCATATTTTCAATGTAAACACCACCGCTGCAAACTCCAGGTCATACGTCGGATAATTCTTTTCATGAACCTTGAACTGTCTGGAGGTGTAGGCTATCACCTTGCCCCGCTACATCAGAACACCACCGAGTCTAGCTATGGAAGAGTCGCAATATACTATAAAACCATCTGATCCTTTCGGTAGGGTCAATACTAGAGCGGTAGTGAGTCGAGTTTTTAACTCATGGAAACTCTTCTCACACGCATCTGACCGCTGAAATTTCACCTTCTTCTGAGTCAGCCTAGTCAGAGGGGATTCTATAGAAGAGAAACCTTTCAAAAAGTGTTAGTAATAACCAGCCAAACCCAAGAAACACTTGATTTCGGCTGGGGAGGTAGGTCCGAGCCAGTCTTTCACGGTTGCTATCTTTTGAGGATCAACCTGAATACCCTCACCCGAGACCACATGACCCAGGAAAGTTACAGACATCAACCAGAATTCGCACTTGCTGAACTTGGAAAACAGCTGGCGGTCTCTGAGGGTCTGAAGAACCATCCTCAGGTGATTAGCATGTTCTTCCTTATTTCTGGAGTATACCAGAATGTCGTCGATAAATACAATGATGAACATATCCAGATACTTCTTGAAGACTCTGTTCATCAGGTCCATAAAGGCTGCAGGGGCATTTGTTAGTCCGAAGGACATAACCACAAACTCGTAGTGACTATACCGAGTCTTGAAAGCTGTCTTTGGTATGTCACACTCTCTGACTCTTAGCTGGTGATACCCCGACCTGAGATCTATTTTGGAGAAACAACTGGCTCCTTGAAGTTGGTCGAACAGGTCATCAATTTTGGGTAGAGGATACCTATTCTTGATTATGACCTTATTCAATTGATGATAATCGATGCACATTCAGAGGGTACCATCTTTCTTTCGCACGAATAGCACTGGAGCACTCCAGAGAGATATGTAGGGTATGATAAAACCCTTATCAAGAAGATCTTTTAGCTGCTCCTTTAACTCCTTAAGTTCAGCCGATGCCATTCTATAAGGAGGGATGGAGATGGGATGAGTATCTAGAATAAGGTCTATATCGAAGTTGATTTCCCATTCTGTAGGAACTCCGGGAAGATCTTCGGGGAACACATCTAGAAATTCTCTTGCGACAGGGACTGACTAGATAGTTGGGGTCTCAAAGTTGGAGTCCTTGACCCGAACTAGATGGTAAATACATCCCTTATATATAAGCTTCCTGGCCTTAAGGTAGGAAATAAACCTACCCCTAGGCGCTAAACTACTACCTGTCCATTCTAGAGCTGGCTCATTAGGGAACTGAAACCTGACGACCCTAGTTCTGCAGTCGACTGAGGCATAGCCGGAGTGCAGTTAATCCATGCCAAGGATGAGGTCAAAATTGGCCATGTATAATTCTACAAGATCAGCTAGAATGACCTTATTAAAGACTGAGTCTGGGCAATATCTATACACCACGTTGGCTCTAACTGACTCACCAACTGTGGTGGAGACTGAAAATGGTTCTGAGAGGACTTCTAGACTTACATCAAACTGGACTGCTACGTAGGGAGTCACGAAGGATAGTGTGGCTCCTGGATCTAGTAGGGCACATACATCTAGGTGGAAAAGGCATAACATACCCGTAACCACATTAGGTGAGCTCTCCTAATCCTAACGAGAAGACAATGCATAAAAACAATTTTGGTACTGACCGCCATCCGTACCTGAGGTATTGGCTTGCTGAGCTGGTTGGCCTGCTGGAATTGCTGAGGTAGTGGATTGAGACCTTCCCCGTCCTGCTGACGGGAATTCCTAAAGACACTCTCCTGGGTGGTTCTTGCAAAACTTAGGGCAAGTTGGATATCTGTTGCTAGCATTGTTGCTCTGGGACTGAGATCCAAATTCTCCGCCCCTCTAATCCTAGTGGGATCAAAAGGTAGGGGCACTAGCTGAGTTGGGTGTTGGAGCCCTCTGTTGCTATTGTGGGCGGCTGCTACCGCCAGACCTTTGGTGGCCATAGTCTGATTGACCAGTCCTTGCCCGCTTTTTCTTTTGCTCCATATCCATTAGTTTTTCTACCTCAATCTGCTGGGCATAAACAATCAGGTTGTAGAGGTCAATATCCTTAATCAGCATCGCTGTCCTGCACTCTTTGAGGACCAATTTTGACACCCCATTTATAAATTTCAGCATGCGAGCCCTTGGCTCGGCCACCATCTCTGAAGCGTATTTGGACAACCCGGTGAAATCCAAAGCATACTCTTCTACTGTCTGGTTTCCCTATCTCAAATTCATGAACTTTGCAACCTTTGCCTCCCTGAGCTCCCCAGGGAAGAATCTGTCTAGGAAGGCTTTAGTGAACTCCTCCCATTCCACTGGTCCTATTTCCGCTGGCCTCCCCTCCTTCTACTATTCGTACTAGACCTGGGCTACCCCTTTCAGTTGCTAGGCAACCAAGTTGGCACTCTCTAAGGGATTGACACCCATAATTCGGGTGATATTTTTAACTTTATCCACAAATCCTTGTGGGTCCTCTTCCTCCTTAGATCCATGAAAATTCAGAGGATTCATCTGGGTGAAGTCCCGCACTCGGGCAGCTGTTGTGGAACCATTATTGTTGATAGGAACTACCTGCTGGTTCACCTGGTTGGTAACAATTTGGGCGAGCAGCCGAATGGCCGCCCTGAATTCTGCGGTAGACACCAAGTTGTCCTAAGGGGCTGTCGAGGCTGGTGGGATAGGTCGGTGAGTATTACTGTCCTTCTTCCATTACCATGACCCGGAGGTATGATTCACTAAAAAGAAACATAGCACGAGTTAGGAGGATGATTCTGGAACTGAATTTCAACGCACGATAAGGAGTATTAAATAAAGGGAACTTTTCTAATAACATCTTGTAGCCTCCCCTTCATAAGTGTGGCATGCTTCACACCCACGAAGAGGATTCTACTCGATGCGGCTTTCAGACATCTGAGGATACTCTAAACCTAGGGCTTTGATACCAAGTTTGTCATGCCCCGAGTTTACACCCTGGACGGGACACGATACTTGGAGTCACAAGTAACCCCAAGTCAATCCCTGATCTATCATACACTAGCATTTTGAGTAACATATAAATATAAACAATGGAAGTTAAAGAAACAATATAAACATTTCAGAGAATAAAGCTGGTTCATAATATTCGAAAATATTTGAACAAAGCTACAAGTCTAAAAAAACCAAGTCTGTGTCTGAAAGCCACTACAAATGATGAGTTGCTGGGACAAGCCCCCAGCTAACTCCAAATCTAAAAATAAGGAAAGAAAATGTAACTAAATCAAATAATCTCCATCCTCTAAGAATGAGGATTCACCAACTAGAACAACTGAAGTCTTCGGAGAGCGATCAACTAGCGAGACTGAGACTGAGATCCTGTAGTTGTATCATAAAACGATACAACATAAAAGTATGTGTCAGTACTTTGAATGTACTGAGTAAGTAAGAGAGACCATGCATAAAAAATAAAAGTACTAAACTGAAAAGACATGCATTGATCAACTGGAGCTACTAAACTGAATAACTGAAATAACTGAGATGGTCTGAAAGACCCTGTCTGACCATCAAAGACATGCTCTGAATCTGAGGTACTGGTCTATATGACTATATTGAACTCATAACTGTACTGAGTAGTCTAAAACTATTTTGAACTGAGCTAAGCTGCGGCTGAGCTGAACTGGACTAACTGATACTGAACTGACTAGTGGGAGAGTATATAACCGACATATAACCACGTGACCTAGACGTGAAGTCCGATGTATACACCCCATCGGTAGGACTTAATATACCTTGCCAGGTCATAAAGGAATGAACTGGGTGATCACAAAAGTCTGGGGCCATGAGGCGAAATAAAATTGTAACCTACAGTGGCAACGTAGTTCTGGGAACCTGGGTGCGCTGGAACCTAGGCCCGCTTAGTGCTAAATCCTACTCCCACTGGATAGCCCTAGACTGAATACTAAGCTGATAACTCAAAACTGGGGTCCAAGACTAGTCAGGGATACATATATGAGAACACCTTGAGAGTCTTATCAGATCGGATTCTGGAACTGGGTTCTAAGACTAGTCAGAGCTTCTTATCTGGAAGCGTCGTAACCGTCTAAGAACAAATTGTAATCTGAAGCTAGTGTCCTAATGATAGTCAGAGATGCTTATCTAAAGTGTCATGACCTCCTAGTGGACCACTAAAACTGAGTTTTGAATCTGATTCTGATAGTTGGGAGGTACTACTGACACCTCAGGAATTTCTGTAGTCAAACTGATCAGCTGACATTTTCTGACTGACACTGAGAATTCTAACATTCTTACTAAAACTGAACTAATAATAATTTGATTTAGTCTCAATGCTACTAACAACATGGGAGTCCACAACACTGATAAATCCAAGCAAGATTTCAGTATTCAAGCACTAAAGCAAATTTGAAGATTTTCTAGTTCAAGAAATAGGGCTAAATTCACTTCACAAGATTTAACATCATTTTAATCATGAATTTATGGAATACATCTACAATTAAAATGGTAAAATATTCCACATGATTTAGACGAAGTATGACTAGAAAATTTCTTGACATTCAGTAGTTTTAGGGCTACAACTAATAGAGAGAAATAGGGGGGAATTTGAGGACACAAGAGAAGAACTATTCCCTTGTTGAATTCCCACATACCTGGAGAAGAAGCCCGAAGAATTTCCTTGAGAAACCGAGGAGAAAAGGTTTCCATAGATCTTGCTCTGAAAAGCTTTGAGAGGAGTACTACGATGATTTTTGAGAGTCTGAATGGGGAGAATGAGGAAAGAAACCATTTAACCCCTCTATTAAAACTAAAAATATGATTAAAACGTCATAGTTTAGAGTCTAGAAGGGTAGGAAATCACTGAAAGACCCTTGCAAACTCGTAGGGGAAAACTGATCGTCAGTCCTCACGGGTGACCCAACAGGTCGTGGTCAGTGACCATGAATTGTGGTCACACTCATGGGGTACACTGCCTAACATTTTCCCAGCCTAACATTGTTCTTGACCACAGATTATATCACGACTCGTGGGGTTGACCACAACTCATGGTCATCCATTCTCCAAATTTCTCACTAAGTCCACAGACCTCATCATGAGTCACTTAACGACTCGTGGTCAGCCCTTACGGGTCACAGAACGACTCATTTTGTGACCTAATACAAATTTTCTTGTTTTCTCTATTTTGAGTCTCAGGTCTAGTCTTTGAGTTTTCGAGGCATTATACTACTCCTACTAGAAGTAATAGAAGGAGAATAAGTACAAGAGGCAAAGAGAAGAAGCCTTAATTAGAAGAGGTAGTAGATTGGCGGTACTTTCTGAACATGCCGGGATCATGGTTGAGAGTGTGAAAATCTCAAGCTAGAGGCATACATATTAGGGTTCAGTGGCCTAAGAAGAAAGAATAAAGTCGGAGAAGTCTACAGAAGAAGAGGAAGGTGCAAGGGATGATTCTTCCAAAAGTAATGAGGATGGAGGCGCTGAGGATGAATATAGAACTGATACTGCCGAGTCCTCTCCACCTAGCCCTTCAAGTGACACCTGACCTATCAAGCCTATTAGATGTCCTGATTACAACCTTGAGACGTCGATCAATAGGCATCTAGATTTGATAGGTGATGTTATTGTTAGATCAGGTATATGAAAGACCTTTTCTGAGTTTAGAGATATCTTGAAAAAAGAAAAATTGGAAATGTTCTTTAGATCTAGCATTTTCTAAAAATATCTATACCTACCCAAGGGTAGCATTTGTAACAACCCGTCCGATCGTTATAGAGCCTCGATGACGTCCACGTAATGTTTTAAATTTTGCAGGCAGCAGGACCGTCACAGCGAATGATCATCTGCCATAGGGGAACCACTGTAGCAAAAATGTACCGCTACAGCAGACGACGCGAGGCAGAAAATAAGTTTAAGTTAGAATTTCAGGGTTTTTCATCCCATTACGCTGAGACACGAAGTTTGAGAGCTCTAGTGGGAATTTTTAAGGGCTTGAGCAATTTCTTATTCCAAGGTAAGATTTTCTTATTAATCCTTCCATCTTGTGATTCTCTAACACCTAGAATTAAAGATGATCTTTAATGGTGAATCCTTAGCTAATAACCCTGGGTTTTTGAAAATTAGGGTTAGAGTTATGGAAATGATTGGGTGTTGATTTCTAGGCCTAAAAGTGACAAATTAAGACTTTCTAGGGTGAATATGATTATGGAACGATGATTGGAGATAGTCTGAGACCTAGAATTCGGTGAATTGAAACCCTCAACCTTAAAAATTGTTTTAAGAGGGTTATAAGAGTTAACAATTTCATGAACTAGGGTTGAATGATCATTGTAGATTTTGGTTATGATAACTTAGCCTATGATTATCGAATTAGGCCATAAACAATGGGTAGAATGGAGTGGGTTGAGTTCCCAAATCGTTGAATCGAAGAAATAGCCTATTGATTGATTTCTTAATGTCTTATTTCTAGACTTTGAACATTTGGAGGTGTTGAGAAAAGGCAAAGCTCCCGTGGAGTAGCTGCATATTCCAGTTCTGCGATCTAGGTAAGTTATGGCTTACCTTTGTGTTAGACTATAATTAGTGAAGCGTATACGTCTGTACTATTGATGTACAATCAATGAGGGTAGAGGGATAATAAAATATGATGATTTGATGAAATACTTGTAGTGAAGTAACTATAAAAGTGGAGGGTTAATCCTAATGACGAGAATATGCGGATACGTGAAACCTATTAATGATTACTAATGGGGGGTGCACTCTTAATGTGATGTTCTTGACAAGTACTCTTGATTGGATAATTCTTGATAATGTGTTCTTGATGTTATGATCTTGGTAGTGGAGTCTTGAGGTAATATTCTTGATAGCAGGAATTGATGACATGTGATTGTGATTGTTTTTGATGGTATATTTTGATGGCGTATTTGATAGTATAAATTATGGATATATCTTTTTGCAATTGTGGTATGAAAGGAGAGGAACAAGAATAAAACAAGATAAATAAACTCAATGGGCTTATGTGAACTTGTTGGTGCTTTTTTATAAGCCATGAATGAGAAGGTGAATTAGTGACGTAAACTAACTAGCTTAGAACGAGTCTGAGTTAAGGAAAGAACAAGCAAGTGTAAGAATTGTAGGTAACTAGGTTGAGTGATTTATACTTGAGTTTGTCTAATTAATCTTATGTGTTGATGAATTGACTTGGAGAAAAATTAGAATTACTAATGGGGCGAAATTGACCCGAATAGAATGCCTTAAGTGGAAAGTCATAGAATTAAGGTGATAAATAAGGTTGAAAGAACCTGAATGAATGATGGGTCCCTAGGTAATAAGTGGGTTGGCAAATTTAGCCTGGAAAATTATGAATGATGTCTTTGCGATGGCTTGGATGTGAATTTTGATTGAGGCAGGATTACATGTTTAATAATTGCTAACTAATTCATTAATAAGTAACAGTATAGGAAGAATCACTTCTTAAAAACTGGTAAATGTGGTGAGTTATTGGTATAGCTAATAGGTCTTCGTGCCTTGATCGTGTAGAATAATGTTGATATCTTATATGATTGTTGATCATGGGCAAAATAGATGCCCAAGTGATACTTTATAACTTAGTTTTACCTTGTTTATCTATTAATTTATATACATTCTCATGTGATTTTATGTAAATGTGAATATATACACTAACCAACATGATTAGTTCTTGTTTTGTAG
>JACEIK010000781.1:315812-336399 GCA_018107945.1 Datura stramonium
ATATATATATATATATAGCAGTAAAAATTAATTCTTTCAACACCACAGTATTTTCTGCAATAGCAAAATTGAAATTTTAACACTAAAAACCAATTTTTTTCAATACTAGAGTACTCTCTGCAATAAAAAGATTGAATATTTGACATTAAAAAATAATTTTTTAAGCCCTAGATATTATATTCAATAAAAAAATTGAAACATTAGCATTATAAAACCAGTTCTTTTAAGCAAATAGGTATGTGGGACAATGAAAGGAATCACCTTTAGAAGTAGCACGAAGTTTGCGGGTGGTTTGAGAAGAAGAAAGAGGGAACAAAGAATAGAGTATTGTGTGAACTGGGATTGACAATTTTGGAAAGACGGAAAAGGCTAAGGAAGTGGTGGGTTGAGAGAAAGGGGAACGTAGGTGGGTGAATAGATGGCAGAGTCCAGGTAGCAAAGCTATTATTGATTTGTGGCTTGGGTTTTAGAATTTAGGTTAGACACAAAAGTGAGGTCACAATCTTAATTAATCTTTTAATAGAGTGAATATAATGAAAATAACATAATAAATTAATAATAGCTTATTAGATACTTAATTTTGAATAACAAAAAGAGAAAGAGATTGAGATTCTTATTAATTTTCCAGTCTAATGGATTGCAAACGCTGATGAATAATAGTTAATAATAATTTTGTCAAAACATTTGTATAATAACACATATAATCAAATGGGATACAATGATGAGAAAATAAGGTTATTTATATGATAATCTAATTGTAATTGTCCTTGTGAATTTTGCGCGTTATAGTTGTTACATGAATAAGATCATAGATATTAATATTAAATGTGGTAAGATGGAATTTTGAGTATTTCAAAATTTGATCGTTGTTGGGATGTCTATGATCGGGGATGCCTAATATCTTTTGGTCCTTTTGTGTTCGGTATTTAAGTAAAAGATATTCTCTTAAAGTATTTCTATATTATCTAGACAAATACTTAAAAGTATGTAAGCAGTTGGTGAGGTTGCTATAGCAAGTCTGTTAAATTGTTGAATTTTTTTAAGCAACTGATGAAGTACTTAAAGCAGCTGCTGAAGTTGTAGCAACAATGAACTGTTGAAGTTTCTACAGTAACTGTTGAAGTTTCATAAGCAACAACTTCAGAAGTTGCTTCTCAACTTCAACAATTGCTTCAGAAAATTGAGAAAATCTTAGCAATAGATGCAACATGCTTACATTTTTCTATAAGGACTTGATCAACTCACTTATCTATTTGAAAAGAATCAATATTTTGTGTACTTGTTTATCAACTGTAGTGGTTTCTTTTTTTTTTTGAATGTTGGTTAAATTAATTGATCATTTTTGTTTTGTCTCATGTGTGTAGATAAAATATGGCTCTAAGAAAAAGAAGAGTAACAAGTGATACTACTCCTACTAGAAGTACTAGAAAGAAAATTAGTACTAGAAGAAGCCTTAATTAGAAGCAGCAACAAATTAGCAGTACTTGCTGAATATGCCGGGGTCATGGCTGAGAGTGAGGAAAACTCAAGTAAGAGGCATGCAAATGAGGGTTCAGTGGCCCAAGAAGAAAGAACAAGGTCAGAGAATTATACGGAAGAAGAGAAAGGTGCAAGGGATGATTTTTTCAAAAGTAATGAGGATGGAGGAGGTGAGGATGAACAGAGGACTTATACTGTCGAGTCCTCTCCACGCAGACTTTCAAGTGACACTAGACTTGTCAAGTCTATCAGATATTCTGATTATAACTTTAAGACGTCAATCGATAGGCATCCAAATTTGACAAGTGATATTATTGTTAGATAGGATATAGAAAAGGTCTTTTTTGAGTTTAGAGAGATCTTGAAAAAAATAAAAATTGAGAAAGTAATTTAGATCTAATATATTTAGAAAATATCTAGGCCTACCTGAGGGTAGCACTATACAGTTTTAGATGAAGATGGTATACCAACTTTTTCGATGCTGAATTTATAGTGATTGAAAAGAGGAGATTTGGGTAAATTATTGTGGCATGCCGGTGTGCTTAGATATGAAAGAATTTGCCATTATCACTTGTTTGAATTATCATTTGCCAGAAAAGTATGCTGAAGAGAAAATGTCACCTGAGGTTAGAAGAAGGCAACAAAAAATCCTTTATGTGGTGGGGAGGACCTGCAAGTAGAAGCAATTAATTGAGCATCTAAAATTCAAGAATGTTTGGAGAAGTTTCAAGAAGTCACTGTGCTTGATTTTTTTGTGCACAGTATTCTTTGTGGAAGAGATCTGAATACTAATACTCCTGTTAAATGGGTTTTACTCTCAACTGATCGAGATGCATTTTTTGTCTATCCATGGGGCCGTGAAAACTACAATCTCACTGTTAAATATCTATTGATGGGGTGAATCTATATATGAAGACCACCAACTTATATGCCTTTTCGGGGCTTTCATGGTAAACTAACTTAACTTACTTAAACTTTATTCAATATTTGTTTTATTTTTTTATTTTTGGGTTCATTCATTATTATGATTCTCTAAATCATTATTTTATCTATGCTTCGGCATTTGAAGCTATTATTTACCTTCGAAAACAACTTAAGGAGTTTTCAAAATAAGTCTTCTCTCCTTAGATGGCTATTGGCGATCAATAACAAATCTGTTGAGACTCATGAGTTGTTTAATCCATCCGAGGACTCGATAAGCCTTATTCTATATTTATATACCCTTGAAATTTATTTTGACGAATAATTTCATCAATTGGTTAATTTTTTTTAGTTAGCTACTGCAGTTGTTTACACTAGTTGTTGCAGTTGTTTGCAACAGTTGCAACAACTCCTTAACAACTATTAAACTTGACTGCTGAAACATATTGTGGCAGCTGCAGTTATTTTCAATAGTTGTTGTAAATTTTTAAGCAGTTGCAGCAACTCCTTAACAACTGTTGAATCTTAATGTTGAAACATATTGTGGCAGCAACAGTTGCTACAACTTTCTTACTTATTTTATCAGTTATTGTAATTTTTAAATTTAATCTCATTTTTATATAATTATTTTTGATATGTAGATTGTGCAGTCACGGATACTTCCTACACCTAGTGAGATAAAGATGAATTTTCTCACTGGATTTGTGCCTTTTCAAGTAACTAGGGATGACAAGATTAAAAAGCTTGAGAGAGATTTGGTTGAAATGGTGGCCATCAAAAAAGATTGTAGAGTTGTTGTAAAGGATATTGTTCCTTCCAGGGTGCTTGTTGAATTTGGTGTTGTAGGTTGTGATGCTACAATAATAAATCATGATGGTGTTGGGATTGGTGAATTTTCTCCAAATTTTGGTGTTGGTGATGGAGGTGGAAGATATTCTCCGAATGTTGGTGGTGGAGGAGGAGAAATATTTTCTCCTATTAATGAGGAATTTCGATGTCCTTCAGAAACTCCATTCACAGTGGGAGAAACTTCTTTTGTTGGTGCCAGTACCTCTAAGGTACCTTCTTACTATTATAAATATTTAAAGTGCACTAAGAAGATCAACTCGTTGATTTTAAGGATGCAATCTTTAGAGGACACCATGAAAATTTTGATTTCAAAGAGGGGTGTCAAGCCATAATCCAATATTTCGGATCTGTATACTCCATATGTTCTTAAGGTGATCAGATAAAACGACAACATGTTGATGGTTACAAGCGTATAAATAGCCAAAAAACAATGAACATCAAAGACATGTTGAAGCATAAAAGTGAAATCAAGAAATTGTACACAATGCATCGGTTCAACTATGTGTACTTTGACATCATGTTGGACATGGATAAGTGGTGGGAGGACTATGTAAGTTTCTAACTTTGCATTTTCATTAATTTAACTTTGACTTCTGAAACTTGGGAGAATTATTTAGTAGTTGTTGCTCTTGTTACAGCAGCAGCTGCAAACAACTACAACAACTTCAGAAATGTCAACAAGCAGCTGCAGTTGTTTGCAGCAATTGCTGCAAGCAACAGTTGCAAACAACAACTATAGTTGTTTACAGCAGCTGCTGCAGAAGGTGCAGCAGTTGCTGTAAATAACTGCAATAATTTATTTGGCAGATGCAGCTGTTGTTCTAGTTTCATTAACTGATAGTTATTTTTTAGTGATGCACCATGTAGATGAAATATTATGCCTAATGCATAAAAAGCATATAGACCACCCCCAACCACTATGATCCCACAAAACGTGATCCTGGATTTAAGGATGTCCACAATTATTTTAAGGATGTCCACAATATATTTATCTAATAAGAGTTTGGTCACGAGTGTTGTCCCATGGAAAGAATGCATCGATAGCTTTGTGTTTGATAATTTTTATCTAGGTTATTGCATAGGAGAAAAACCCTCCCCTGGTGGTGTCCCATGGCATGATGTCAAAAGAATCTACTATGTCATGAACCTAGAGAAGAAACACTTTGTAGCTATTGAGATCCTATTGTGTGAGGGGAAAATATGCATATATGATTGCAACATTATTGTTTACTCAGATGAACAGTTTTTGGGACAAATTATGTTGTTGTTGGAGCTTTTTCCCAGGTTCTTAAAGCAGAGTGGTATATTCAACTAATTGTCTGATAAATTTCTCAATCAAGACTGAGAATTTGAAAGGTTGAGCGGTCTCCCCAAAAATGATATAAGTGCAACATGTGATTCATATTCACTTGCCTTTACTGAGCACTTGATCACTAGCACTCCAATNCGCCTTGGGGGGTATGACTGGCACCTGGATTCATATTCACTTGCCTTTACTGAGCACTTGATCACTAGCACTCCAATGACCTATATAAATGACAACTTTGTTGAAAGGATGCAGTGGAGATGGGTTGAGGCTATTGTTGAGAAGGAATTGGTGTCCTAGTTGTTTTAATAAATTTGTTTCAAGCTTTTTATGGTTGATTTGTTATGTTTTGTTGAAATTTTTATGGTTTTTTGTTATTATTTTTGTTTGAATATTTAAATATGATATACTAAGTTGAATATTAAAATATGTGTTGAATATTACAATGTGTTCATTATTTTTTGACGGTTATAAAAAGTTAGTTAGTTGCTGAGAATTTAATCTGTTATTGCAAGTTAGTTGCTGAAATTTTCCTAATTGAATTTTTTATAGCAAGTAAGTCAGTTGCTATGAAATTCACAGCAATTGTTGAAATGTGTTATAGCAAGTAAGTTAGTTGCTGAAAAATTTATAGCAATTGCTGAAATATGTTATAGCAAGTAAGTTAATTGCTGAAAAATTCGTACAATCGACCTACGACTCTAGGTTCCTCTCGTATCTAGCCAATCTAGTTTTCTCCAACTGTATGATTATTTTCACAACTCCTACCATGACTAACTATGAGTCGTGCAATCAGTCATAGGGGCAGCAACTGATAACCCCATGGAATACTACAACTCTGTGACCACGAGTCGTACCACTAAACTATGACTCATAGTGTGGACTTATGGTCTGGGGAAAGAAACATCTGAACTGAACCACAGGTCTTCCTATGACCCAGACCACCTGACCATGACTCGTACCTTCAGTCATACAGTGAGAAAATTTCTAGAACTTTTTTTGCTAAAATTACTTCAAATCCCAAATCTAGTCTTAGGAACTTTTAGGGTGTTATATTATCTCCCATTTGGAAACATTCGTCCTTGAATGTGGATTAACCATACTAAAAGGCTGGGGAAAGGAATTGCAATCCCAAATATTGAACATTTGAAGCTGAAAACTGATAGAGTGATTGACTCCGGACTGAAATACATGATTGAACTGAATTCATGAATCATACATACATGCTAAAATATGAAAGGAACTGAGAGACATGAACTTGACATGAAATTGAATAGAGCACTAAGGAGGAAACTGATACCTCATGCTGAAACTGAGTCAGAAGGAAAAAGATGCAGGTATCTAGCCATCATATCTGCTTTGGATTGCCATGTAGATCCCTCAACAAGTTGATTCTTCCACAAAACCTTCACTGAAGCTATTTATTTGTTTCTCAACTTCTAAACATGATGATCAAGGATTTCAATCGTAACCTCCTCATAAGTAAGGCTATCCTTCACACCCACGCTCTCCACCAGGACAACTAAGGCTGGGTCACCAATGCACTTCTTCAATAGAGATACATGGAAAACTAGATGTACCAAGGCTAACTCCGTTGGTAGCTCCAACTCATATGCCACTTTGCCAACTCGTCTCAGAATCCTATAAAGACCAACATATCAGGGACTAAGCTTTCCTTTCTTTCCAAACCTCATCACTCTCTTCATGGGAGATACTTTCAAAAACACTCAATCATTAACTTCAAACTCAAGCTTTCTCCGTCTAACATCTGCATAAGACTTCTGATGACTCTGAGCTATTTTCAGCCTTTCCCTAATAAGTTGGACTTTCTCCATGGCCTCATGAACTGAATCTGGCCCTATCAACGTAGACTCACCTACTTCAAACCACCCAATAGGTGATCAATTATACCCATAAAGAGCCTCAAACGGAGCCATCTAAATGCTGGAGTAGTAACTATTATTGTAGGCAAATTCAATGAGAGGAAAATGATCATCCCAACTACCCTTGAAGTCAATCACACACACTCTCAACAAGTCTTCAAGAGTCTGAATGGTCCGCTTAGCCTGGCTATCTGTCTGCGAGTGAAAAGTCGTGCTAAGCTTGACTTGAGTATCAGTCCCTTCTGAAACGATCTCCAAAACTGTGAGGTAAATTGAGTACTTCTACCTGAGATGATGGATAAGGAAACTCTGTGTAGCTAAACTAACTCCCGAATATACAATCTAACATATTCCTCAGTTGAATCGGTAGTTTTGACCTATAGGAAATCTGTTGCTTTGGTCAATTTGTCTACAACCACCCAAATAGAGTTATACTGTCGGCGTGTACGAGACAACCCTGTGATAAAGTCCACATTTATCTCTTCTCACATCCAATTAGGGATACTAACATCTTGTAGCATACCTCCAGGTCTCTGATGCTCAAATTTCACTTGTTGATAATTTGGAGACTTAGCCACGAATTTCGCTATGTCTTTTTTCATTCCATTCCACCAATAAACCTCCCGTAGGTCACATTACATCTTGGTGACACCTGAGTGGATAGAATACCGAGAGCCATGAGCCTCACCCAACATCCGCTCTCTCAAGTCATCGACACCCAGAACATATAAACGACCCTGATAACAAAGTACACCATCTCCCCCTTGGGAGAAGACCTCCACCTTCTAATTTTGGACAACTTCCTTTAGCTTTACCAAGATAGGATCCTCGTCTTGCCTAGCCTTGACCTCAGTCACCAATGAAGATTCTGAACCATTTTGAATAATGACACCACCATCTGTCAAGTCAACAAGGCAAACTCCTAAACAAGCAAGCCGATGCATATCTTTCACCAACTCCTTCCTTCCATCCTCAACGTGGGACACGCTCTCAATGGAAATCTTGTTAAGAGCATCCACCACTACATTGGCCTTTCCCGAATGATAAAGGCACTCATATCATAGTTCTTGAGAAGCTCTAATCACCTCCTTTTAGCAAATTCAGGTCCTTTCGAGTGAACACATACTGAAGGCTCTTATGGTCCATGAACACATCCACATGCACCCCATACAAGTAGTGCCTCCAAATCTTCAATGGAAACACCACGGCTGCCAACTCTAGGTTATGCATTGGGTAATTCTTCTCGTGAGTCTAAGTTGTCTAGAGGCATATTCAATGACCTTACCATGCTACATTAGCACACAACCAAGACCAACCCTAAAGGCATCAGAATACACAACAAATCCATTCATTCCTTCTAGTAGTGTCAATACTGGGGCTTAAGTGAGTCGAGTCGTTAACTCCTAAAAACTCTTCTCACAGATATTTGATCACTAAAATTTTACCTTCTTCGGGGTTAACTTAGTGAATAGTTCTGCAATGGATGACAATCCCTCAACAAACCTCCTATAATAGCCAGCTAAACCTAAGAAGCTCTTGATATTCGAAGGACTAACTGGTCTAGGCCAATTCTTCACCGTCTCTATCTTTTGAGACTCCACCAGTACACCCTCGCTTGACACCACATGACCCAAAAATGCTACTGAGTTCATCCAGAACTCACACTTGCTAAACTTAGCAAACAGCTGGTGATCTTAAGAGTCAATAGCACAATCCTCAAATGAGCGACATGCTCCTCCTTGCTCCGAGAGTATATGATAATATCGTCTATGAAGATAATCACGAACATATTCAAATACGGCTTGAACACCCTGTTCAACAAATCCATAAAAGCTTCAAGAGAATTCGTTAGTCCAAAAAACATAACTACGAACTCATAATGACCATACAGAGTCTTGAAAGCTGTCTTCAGAATGTCACTCTCTCTAACTCTGAGTTGATGATAGCCGAATCTGAGATCTATCTTTGAGAAGCACTTAGCACCCTGAAGTTGGTCAAACAAGTCATCAATTGTGGGGAGGGGATACTTGTTCTTGATTGTAACCTTGTTCAACTGCCGATAAACAATGCACATTCTAAGGGAACAATTTTTTTTCCGAACAAAGAGAATTGGTGCACCCCACGGGGATTTACTAGGCCTGATGAAACCCTTATCTAGGAGATCTTTCAACTCCTTTAGCTCAGTTGGAGCAATTCTGTAAGGAGGAATGGATATAGGCTACTTAGGGAGAAGGTCGATACTTCAATCTCCCGCTTGGGAGGGACTCCTGGTGGATCATCTGGAAACACCTCTGGGTATGCGCACATTATAGGAACTAAATGAAGATTAAGGGTCTCGAACGTTGCATTCTTAACCCAAACTAGCTGGTACACACAACCTTTAGAAATCATCTTTCTGGCCTTGAGATAGGAAACAAAATGACCTACAAGCACAACTGAATTACCTTTCTATTCTAGGACTGGCTCACCCAGAAATCGAAACTCTACCGCATAGGTTCAATAATTTACTAAGGCATAACATGCATACAACCAATCCATACCTAAGATAACATTAAAATCGATCATGTCTAGCTATACTAGATCGGTTAAGGTGACTTTCTGAAGGACCGTGATAGGGAAATTTCTGTATACCCATTGAGATAATACTAAGTCACCGACTTGTCACAACCTAAATGGTCATGATTGGAACTAACTCTCCAGTGGGCGAACCAATGACTCCCGATACTACCCCCATAATCAAACATTCTTGAAAAAGAAATCAACTATTGTGAAAAGAATAATTTCAAATCATACACAAAGCATATTAAAACCAAATAAACAACTTCCCAAAACCTGATTGTCATTGCACCAGACGTCTAATTTATTACAAGCTAAGGAACTAAAACCAAAAATGAAATAAAATGTTTGAGTGTCCGAAAGAAGGACATCTGCAAGAAAGGAGTGATTTGCATCCTCATTTGCTTACCTTTTTGATTCACAAAGGCTACTGGCTCACAGGTGAGGGCGGAAGAACTGTCGGGCTCGAACTCCGCACTCAAAAGAGAATGCAGGGGTAGGGTCAGTACATGACACAGTACTGGTAGGAATCATTGGCCAACCTTACATAATAACATATAAGTAAAAAATAGAGATATAAAAAGGGTTCTTGTTGTTCTCTAGAGCATGCAAAAGCGTACGCGGTCGTACAACTAGTAAAGTGACTCTGAAGAGTCAGATGTCGAACCCACGGGGACTAGACTATTTTAGAAAATATTCAAGTTCAAGTGCTATATTCAAATTACACAAGTTTTGGTGTTTGAAATTTGATTTTAATTCTAAATCTAAGTGTGATCACAAATAATTCAGAAGTACAGTAATGAGAAACATCTAGAGTGAAGGTCTAACAATCACGAAATGCTAGAAATCACCATGGTTCAAGTATTGAAACTTCGATTGTTGTCTCACAGAGTTTATGCAATGTTCATGGTCTTTTGAACCTCTAAACACAACAAAGTAGTCTCACACCTACATCATTGAGTAGGGATGTGACATCCTAATTCGTGAGAAATTAACAATGTGGATGTGGTTTATGGGGTTTATGCCCTTGATTATGGACTTTCCTACCTCTAATCATTTAACCTAGAATTAACTTCACAACTACGTCTGAGAATGTTGATGTGACAATTTAATCCTAAGTGTCTAGCTATCTTACCGTGTAATTAACCAAGCAAGGCAAATTAGGTATAATTACTATCCTAACCATGAATCTTATCTTGAAGACAAAAACTTGCTCCCTGCATTCTTTAGTTCTAACCTAGGGTTACTCTTTCAGCTTTTGCCTAAGCTTAACAAGTGCATTTCAATGGTGATCAAGCATCAAAATGATAATTTACAAGAATGCAAGATAAAACAACAATGAAAATTCAAATCAAAGATGAAATTACGCAAATACAATCATGTCTTTTGGCCTCAACCCTAGAAGAAGGGTTTTAGCCACTCATTGTCATGCCCCACCTTGGGGGGCATGACTGACACCTAATGTCACACTGGGATTTGGGCTGACCTGACTAGGCACAGGCACCTCTGGTGCCTACCAGCGACTAAAATTCATGAAAACAAATTGTTATATCTCGGCTGTAAACACAACCTCAAGCCGAAAAGTCCATGCAACACAGGTAAAAGGAAAATATCTAACCCGGGTACGACTCATACCATCAACTCATAACTCATACTTAGCNACCTCAAGCCGAAAAGTCCATGCAACACAGGTAAAAGGAAAATATCTAACCCAGCCAACATAACAATAATAGGGATCCTATGTGGGTCGATAAGACCACCAAGTTGTCTAGTTATAACAGAAATGAAAACAAGCAGCTATACTAGTCCCCACAGGGACAACGAATAAAATAAGACATACATGGGCCCCACACGGCCAACAACAATCAACTAACTGAATACTATCATCTTCAAGACTCTGGGAGTGGAAATATAGGCCGTGACAGGGTCCTGGCCTACCCAAATGTTGTATAGATAAAACAAAAATAAACCTCTATAACTTGGCAACTCCAAATAAAAGGAGTTGGCCGAACTGCTGACTCTGAATAGCTACTAGGAAATCTCACAATCTGTCTATTTAAACCTGCAGGAAAGTACGCAGCGCTCCATAGTTGGGCGTTAGTACAATATGTACTGAATATGTAAGGCAGTAATGAAAAGTTGAATAAACACTAAAAAAGATCTAAAAGTGAATAACAAGAAGGGGCAGAAAGTAACATGTAAGCTTTCTTATCCATAACCTACATCTAGTAAAATACTACACGTATATGAGCTAAGACTGTATAACTATACACTCATAAGCTATGACTAGCAAGAAAGAATACAAACAACAACCTAAGCTAGCTCCCATAAGCATGAAAGGTACAACCAGCACAGAATAACCCGTCGGGCCCCCCCATAAGCCCTAGAGAGTACACTCTAATCTATATACCCCTAACGTGGTCAATATGGGTCAACAGGAACCTACCTGGCCCCTGATTCTACAACTGAACCTGTTGGACTCCTGTAGCTGTGTCTGAGCCCGGAGGGCTCCTATAACTGCACCCTGGGCACACAAGGCTCGACGATGGTTAGAGATGCCGATACGACATAAAAATAGAAGTACAACCATGGATGGACTGCAATATGGCCCTTGGGTCTGAATATAGTCCCTTGGGACAACATATAGCTCCTTGGAGCGATCCATATAGCCCAGAAGGCGACGACATAGCTAGTAACCCTGAGGTTGGTCAACGGAAGGCTATATAGGGTAGGTCAATCCCAATAAATATATTGCATTTTAGTCTCAATCTAGCCACTCAAAAGGCATATCTGGCTCTTAAGGCCTAACGCGACCGCTACTCGCCCCTAGAATAGTCTATATAATGGCTAACAGGCACACCAAGTGTGCCTATATCTGATCAGAGGATCCTGATAGTGATCATAATCTCTAATGGTCTAGACTGAATAGGGCGATATCTGGAGTGGCCTAAACGATACTCTGAATTTCATGCTAGGACAGTGATAGCTCATAAGCAAACTATAAGGTCACAGATGACCAACTATTTAGTTTCTTCGCCTAGAACAATTGTAGGGATACTACTTAATCGGACATGCACTTGAGCAGTCAGTCCCTAACCTTCCCCAAGAGGTTTATTATAATTCCTATCCTGAAGGTAATATTGTACTACTGTGGTTCTAGTCCTTTAGATCTTAACTTAGTATGTTCATATTTCATATATCTTCCCTGGCAATTCCTAACCTTGTAGGTAAGTTTTTCTGGACTTAGCCACTCATGGCTGTCACGCCCCACCTTGGGAGGCATGACTGGCACCTGGTGCCTTACTAAGATTTGGACTGCTGAACTAACTGAGCCTAAGCACCTCTGGTACAAGGCTGGTTCTAACTATGGATTCAAAAAAATGATGAGCTATTTAGCGGCTGTAATTATAGCCCCCGGCCGATAAGGCCTATAGCCACCTGTAAAAGATAAACAGCTAACCAGAACAACCAGCTATAAGGAGTCCTATGCGGGCCGACAAGGACACCATGATGTCTAGTTATAACTGAAAAATGAAATCTGGCGCTAAACTGATCTATGACTGACAAGGTCACCAACTAACAACTGAATAAGGCCCCACACGGCCAGCACATACAATTTGAAACACATATATGGCCCCACACGGCCGATACATCTAACCACAGGGAATATAATACAATCTGCAAGCCTCTAAGAACAATAAGATGGTCGGGACAGGGCCCCGGCCTACCCATACTGTACAAACAAGAAGAAAGTAAACCTCTGTTTTCTAAGCTCCGGATGAAAGGAGTTGAAGGCTCTATATCGCTGACTGGAACTATGAGGGATCCGCTCCTCATCTATGTACGCCTTCAGGAAAGTAATGCAGCGCCCAAAACGGGCGTCAATACCATTGGTACTGAGTATGTAAAGCAATAACTGTAAACATATGAAAGTAAATAGTAAAGCTGATAGTAACTGAAGTAATGGGAAACAGACTGAAACTGACTGAGATAGAGGAATCATGGCTAACATAGCGATACTGAGAAGAGTAAGAATCATACCTGATAACGTGGCATTCTACTGTCTATCTATCAATGACTAAAACAACATAACACAAACCTTACCTGGTTCCCATAAACCGGAAGGTGCAAACAACACATCTCAATCTATTTACCCCTACCCAGGTCATACCACATCACCTAGTAGCTATAAGCATCTGGCCGGTCCTTGGGTATGCTGCTTAGGCCCGCTGGGCCCCTGACTATAGCTGTACATGAGTTCGGAGGACTCCTGAAATCAACACCCCGGGCGCAAGCGCTCGGCGGGGGTGTATAAAGGCCAACCACGACAAAATATGAGGAGTTGGTTCCCCATCTTCGTCCCTGACGGACGGCATGCCGCTCTGTAGAGCGACGTATCCTCTCCCTCTGGTGGACGAGTCGATACAACCATTAACCATGGGGCGGTCATGGAAGTTGTACAGGTAATCCAGCCCAAAACCATACGAATAAGTCTCAACTGATAACAATAACTACATATAATACTCACTGAATAAGATAATAATATAATCTCTAACATGCTGTACTGAGTCTCATACTGAACATGATATAATACTTCTAACGTGCTTTACTAAATTTCATACTGANTCGAAGAACGATCTAAAACTCGTAATTTCTCGGGAATCTAGAAGGGAGAAATACTCACTTTAGGCCTAGGAGTGTATTAACACTAGTTTGGAGAAATTCCAATTACCTTGACTCAGCGGGACGATGATTTGCCGGGCGAATTCCACGAAAATAACTCCGTAGGAATGCTCCCTGTAGCTTTATACTTTGATACCCGAAGTTAATTTAACTTTGGACAATGTTTGACGGCATAATCGAGCGGAAATTTATTCAAACCCTTCGCCCTCTCTATTTTCTGGTCGTGTACTTATGAAAATAACATGAAAATGAAGGGTGAGGCCTTTATATACTTGAAGCCCGAACCATGGCAACGTGGCACTCTGGCCATCAAGCAAATCTAGCTCCATGCCACGTTGGCCATCGCGGAGGAGGGGCCTCCGTGCCACATTGCCCCTATGGGCAGCGCGGTTCGGCCTCCTCTTGTGAAAATCCGACTTGGCACTTGTTCGGCCTTTCCCCGGGCCCTTTTCTCGCACGTATGACATTCTAGAACTCTCAACCAACATGTGAATAGGCCAACTAAGTGCTAGAAACTTACGGGGTGTAACATCCTCCTTCCCTTAAGAACATTTGTCCTCGAATGTTACCTTCTGCTTGCAAGACACTCAACTTGCCACTATTTATTCTTGAGAAATTTTGGCAGGTCTCCCCTGTAATATGGACTATCTGAAAATCCTGAAACGCAAGAAAGTCCAATACAGGTACTCCACACGATACTATAGCTTTCATCTTCACATTAAACTGGAGTCAACTACTCCACATATACATGAATATAAAGCAACTCATGAAACAACAATAACAACATACCTCTGGCTGCATAATCCGACTAAATCTGAAACAAGTGAGGATATTTGATTTTCATATCATCTTCTTCTTCCCAAGTCATCTCCTCTCGGTTCCTGTTACGCCACAACACCTTGACAAAAGCAAAATCTTTAGTTCTTAACCTACGGATCTGCCGGTCTAGTATGGTTACTGGAACTTCCTCATAAGCTAACTCTTCTATGACCTGAACATCTTGGACTAGGACAATTCGGGAGGGATCTCTTATGCACTTCCTCAGTATTGATACATGAAAAATTGGGTGAACAGATTCTAATTCTGGAGGTAGGTCCAATTCATATGCCACCTGGCCTATCCTTCGGCGAATCTGATAAGGCCCAACAAACCTCAGGTTGAGCTTGCCTTTCTTTCAAATCTCATCACACCCTTCATGGTGGGAAACCTTGGGGAACACCCGATCACCCACATTAAATTCCAAGTTTACGCCGCACATCGGCATAGGATTTACGGCGGCTCACGAGCAGTCAGTAAACGTTCCCTAATAAGCTTTACTTTCTCCTTTGACTGATGAATAATACTCATTGTCAATCTTGATTCTCCTACCTTAAACCAACCGGTGGAGTGCACTTTCACCACAAACGCTTCATAGGCGCCAATACGGATGGGCTGAATGATAAGCTGTTATTATAGGAGAATTCAATAGCGGTAGATGTTCATCCTGACTACCTCCAAAATATAACACACATGCTCATAACATATCCTCAAGCGTGCGGATGGTACGTTCTGCTTTTTTGCCCGTCTATGCGAGGATGGAAAGTTGTGCTCGGGCTAACACAGTCCAAAGCCCTCTCTGAAACGATTGCCAAAACTTAGGCTGTGAGCTGCGCCCCTCTGTCAGAAGATAATTGACAATGGAATACCATGAAATATCGACTATTTCTTTAATATACAGCTCGGCATAATCTTGGTGAAAAGGTAGCCCTTACTAGCGAAAATGGGGTGATTTTTCAGTTTGTCAACAATTACCTAGATCGGGTGTATCTCGCTGGTGCAAGGTAATCCTTCACAAATTCCATATTAACTGCTTCCCATTTCCATAGAGCACGGCATATCTGTGTCCAATCCATGTCTGGTTTCGATGTTCGACTTTTAGCTGGTGGCAAGTGGGACACTGAGCTACAAATTCTGCTATCCCTTTTTTCATTCCTGGACACCAATAGATTTCCTTTACATCATGATACATCTTTGTCGAACTGGATGAACCTGGATGGAGAGAGTAACGGGCATAGTGTACCTCACCCATAATTTGCTGGCGAAGCCCTGCCACATCTGGAACACAGAGGCGATCCCTATATCTCAAGACTCCATTCTCGATTATCTGAAATTTTGCCACGTCCCTTCGCTGGACTCTGTCTTTGAGCTGAACCAGGCTAGGATCTTCATACTTGTTTTCCTTCACCTCCACAACCAAAGATGAAATTGCGGTGTTCTGGATTACTACTCTACTGTCTCCGATTTCTTCGATACAAACGGCTAAATTGGCTAGCTGATGCAATTCTCGGGCCAAATCCCACTGCTCGGGCTGTAAGTATGCCAAGCTTCCCATAGATTTACGGCTAAGGGCATCTTCTACCACATTCGCCCTTCCTGGGTGATATAAAATATTCACATCATAATCTTTCAACAACTCTAACCAGCGACGTTGTCGCAAATTCAACTCTTTCTGGGTGAAGATATACTGTAGGCTTTTATGATCAATGAAAATATCCACGTGGACGCCATACAAGTAGTGTCTCCATATCTTCAAGGCATTAATTACCGCAGCTAATTCTAGGTCATAGGTAGGATAGTTCTTCTCATGCTTCCACAGCTGCCTGGAAGCGTAAGCAATCACTTTATCATGCTGCATCAGAACACATCCTAACGCAACACTCGAAGCGTCACAATAAACTGTATAACCCTCTGTTCCTTCTGGTAATGCTAACACTGGTGCTGATGTCAGTCTGTCTTTCAGTTCCTGAAAACTCCGCTCACACGCCTCAGTACAATGAAATTTTGCTGCCTTCTGTGTCAGTTTGGTTAAAGGTGCCGCTAAGGTGGAAAATCCTTCCACAAACCTTCTGTAATACCCAGCTAATCCCAGGAAACTGCATACCTCGGTCGGAATGGTAGGTCTAGGCCATGTTTTTACTGCCTCTATCTTCTGTGTATCTACCTGTATCCCAGCGTCTGACACAATATGGCCTAAGAAGGCTACTGAATTCAGCCAAAATTCACATTTAGAAAATTTCGCGTATAGCTGGCAGTCTCTGAGAATCTGGAGCACTATCCATAGATGATCTTGGTGGTCTGCCTTTGAGCGAGAATACACCAGAATATCATCGATAAATACTATCACGAACAAGTCCAGGTATGGTCTGAAGATACTGTTCATCAGGTCCATAAACACTGCTGGGGCATTTATCAGTCCGAAGGACATGACTATGAATTCAAAGTGCCCATATCTGGTTCTGAATGTAGTCTGTGAATATCCCTTTCACGAACCCGAACCTGATGATATCCGTATCTTAATTCAATTTTGGAAAAATACCTTGCTCCCTGTAGCTGGTCAAATAAATCATCTATTCTAGGAAGCGGGTACTTATTCTTGACAGTAACTTTATTCAGTTGTCGATAGTCTATACACATACGGAGGGACCCGTCCTTCTTTCTCATGAACAAACCTGGCGCACCCCATAGTGAGGTACTCGGCCTGATATAGCCCTTATCTAGCAAATCTTTCAATTGCTCCTTTAGTTCTCTGAGTTCAGCAGGAGCCATCCGATAAGGGGGAATTGATATAGGCTGAGTGCCTGGTAATAAATTGATTGCAAAATCAATATCCCTTTCTGGGGTAATACCAGGAAGCTCATCTGGAAATACATCGGGAACTCATTAACCACTGGAATAGACTAAAGGGTGTGAGGCTCTGCCTGAACATCCCGGACTCTAACAATGTGATAAATGCACCCCTTCGCTATTAACTTTCTCGCCCGAAGATAGGAAATAAACATACCTTTTGGCGTAACTGTACTACTACTTTTCCACTCCCGTACTGCCTCCCCTGGAAAGTGGAATCGGACAGTCTTGGTCCAGCACTCAATATTGGCATAACATGGAGCTAACCAGTCCATACCCATAATGGCATCAAAATCAACCATCACTAGCTCTATTAAATCTGCTGTGGTCTGATGACTGGCAACCTCTACTGTATACCCCTGATAGACACTTGTAGCTATGATAGAGTCACCAACGGGTGTAGACACTGAAAAAGGTCGCCGAAGCAATTCTAGCACAATACTAAATTTTCGAGCCACTAACGGTGTAACATAGGACAAGGTTGATCCCGGATCTATCAACACATAAGCAGGATGAGAGCAAATATTCAGCATACCTGTCACAACATCTGGTGACGACTCTGAATCCTGTCTCCCCGGTAATGAATAGGTACGGTCTAGGCCCGCACCTGAACTGGAGGCCCCTGATCTGCCTCGGCCTCTACTTGCTGAAACTGAGGGCCTGTGCCCTGCCGGGGATGCTAGAGCTCGTGACCCTGCTGATGACCTATCCTGTCGATCCTCGTCACCCTGACCCCTAGCTGGACAATCTCTCATTTGATGACCCTCCTGTCCACAAATATAACATCCCGTGGAGCCATATCTGCACGCTCCAGAGTGGTGTTGGCTACAAATAGGGAAAAGTGGTATTGTATACCTACTCTGCTCCACCCTCCTCTGCTGTTGCGAACCCACTGCTCGTGAACCTCCGCTGGGCACTGACTACCCTCGGCGACTGAACCTGCTCCACTGCTGCTTTGATGGTGGCCGGGGTCTAGGTAGCCTATCTGATAGCCGTGGCCTAGGTCCTCCCCGGGCCTCCTCCTATAAATCATCTGGCCTTTCCCTGCAGCATTGTTCATGACTTGTTTTCCTGATCTCCCATTGCCGCTGTTTGATGCCCTCAATATTCTGAGAAAAAGCCTATACTCGGGCAATATCCATATCCTCTCACATAGTAGCTATGATACAAGTCTCCACATATTCTGGGTTCAGCCCCATAATGAAACGGTATACTCTAGATGGCATGGTATCCATGAAAGCTGGCGCATATCAGGCCAAGGAATCGAATCGCAGGGCATATTCTCGAGCACTCATCGGTCCCTGCTCCAGGTGTAGGAACTGATCAACCCAGGACTGTCGAATCTCCCATGGTAGATAATGATCCATAAAAGCCTCTGAAAAGCTAGGCCAGGTCGGAGGGGAAACATCTCTCCCTCGGGATCTCTCCCAACTCTCATACCACAATACAACGATTTCCTGTAGCCGGAATACCGCCAATTCAACTGACTCTGTGGGTGTAGCATGCATTAACCTGAAGATCCTCTGCATCTGGTCTAGGAAATCCTGGGGATCCTCTGTCCGATCTGTCCCTGTAAACTGCGGGGGACTTAATGCTAGGAATTCTCGGACCCTCAAACTACTGGGCCCTCTTGATGATTCTGCAGCTGTAGGTGGCATTGACTGGTGCTGAGCAGCTGGGCCCCTGACTATAGCTGTACCTGAGTCCGAAGGACTCATGAAATCAACACCCCGGGCGCAAGCGCTCGGCGGGGGTGTATAAAGGTCAATCATGGCAAAATATGAGGAGATGGTTCCCCATCTTCGTCCCTAACGGACGGCATGCCGCTCTGTAGAGCGATGTATCCTCGCCCTCTGGCAGACGAGTCGATACAACCATTAACCCTGAGGCGGTCACGAAAGCTGTACAGGTAATCCATCCCAAAACCATAGGAACAAGTCTCAACTAATAACAATAACTACATATAATACTCACTGAACATGATATAATACTTCTGACGTGCTTTACTAAATTTCATACTGAGCATGATATACTATTTTTGAAATATCTTACTGGGGTTCATACTATTTTACTATACTGGAGAAGCTAACTTGCCGAAAGATACTGGCTTTACATACCTCGGCTGCCGGTTTACCAATTATCTAGCGAGGTTCGGCTAGTATTCAGCTTTTCTTTCCAAATGTAATCATATTCACGAAAGAATTGAGCTAACTTCATTACTATACTGGAAGAAACAATACTTTATACATATATCTATTGACTATTCTTCAACTTATCGAAAAAAGATCAAAAACTCGTAATTTCTCGGGAATCTAGAAGGGAGAAATACTCACTTTAGGCCTAGGAGTGTATTAACACTAGTTTGGATCAATTCCAATCACCTTGACTCGGCGGGACGACGATTTGCCGGGCAAATTCCGCGAAACTAACTCAGTAGGAATGCTCCCTGTAGCTTTATACTTTGATACCCAAAGTTAATTTAACTTTGGAAAACGTTTGACGGCATAATCGAACGGAAATTTATTCAAACCCTTCGCCCTCTCTGTTTTCTGGTCGTGTGCTTATGAAAATAACATGAAAATGAAGGGTGAGGCCTTTATATGCTTGGAGCCCAAACCATGGCAACGTGGCACGCTGACCATCGGCCCAATCTAGCTCCGTGCCATGTTGGCCATCGCGTAGGAGGGGCCTCCATGCCACGTTGCCCCTCTGGGCAGCGCGGTTCGGCCTCCTCTTGAGAAAATCCGACATGGCACTTGTTGGGCCTTTCCCCGGGCCCTTTTCTCGCACATATGGCATTTTAAAACTCTCAACCAACATGCGAATAGGCCAACTAAGTGCTAGAAACTTACGGGGTGTAACAATGGCAACCTGTACCTGATTTTCTTATAAGGGCAGGCAGGGGCGTTGGCCCCGCATTCAACTACTGATAAGGTTCCCTCGTTAGGGTACCCACAGGTCTATCTGACTTGTACAACTAGGATGGCTTCCTGAGTGACCTGTATGGCAAGCACTAAGTTGACTGAAATTAATAGTCACTGGAAGTAGCTAACTAGATGGCAGGCTATCACTCAGTTCCCTAGGAAACCTTAGTGTCGCTGACTCTAAATTATGACCATTGACGTAGCCCGCATCGAGTGCCAATAATTTGACGACTCTTTTTCACATTGAGCGCGTCCGCAAGTGTACGGGTCATGCAAGTAATATAGTGGCTCTTTTTAAGAACCGGATTGTCGAACCCACAGGG
>JACEIK010000782.1:49051-77849 GCA_018107945.1 Datura stramonium
ACAATGCTAATCATGTTGGTTAGTATAAATTCACATTTTAACTACAAATTACATGAGAATGCACAAATAACGATAGATAAACAAGACGAAATGAAGCATTGAGTATCACTTGGGCATATAATTCTACCCAAGATCAGTGTCGATGAACACCAACGGGTTGGCAGCATACTTGAGGGTGCGAGATTTCACCCGAATGAACCCTCCATCATTTCAGGGATCCAAAGTAGGGGAGGACCCCCAAGAGTTTGTGGATGAAATTAGGAAGATTACCCATATTATGGGTGTCAGCTCCTCCGAGAGTGCCGACCTGGCTGCCTACCGGCTTAAAGGGGTAGCCCAGGTTTTGTATGAGCAGTGGAAGGAGGGGCAACAAGCGGGAGTAGGACTGGTGGAGTTGGAGGAGTTCAACACAGCCTTTTTGGATAGATTTTTCCTTAAGAGCTCAGGGAGGCCAAGATAGCAGAGTTTATGAACTTGAGGCAAGGAAATAGAACAGTGGAGGAGTAGGCTCTGGAGTTTACCATGCTATCAAAGTACGCTCTGGAGATGGTAGCCAAGCCAAGGGATCGCATGTTGAAATACGTGAATGGAGTGTCGAACCTGGTTCTTAAGGAGTGCAGAACAGCCATGCTGATTAGAGACATGGATCTCTCCAGTATGATTGTCTATGCCCAATAGATTAAGGCCGAAAAGCTGAAGGATATGCAGTGAAAGAACAACTGGGCAAGGACTGGCCAGTCAGATTACGACCATCAGAGGTCTGGTGGTGGTAGCCGCCCATAGCAGCAATAGCAGCAGCAGAGGGCTCAAACACCTAGTTCAGCCAGTGCCCCTACCTTTCGGTCCTGTCAGAATCGGAGGGGTGGGGGCATCTGGCTCTCAGTCTCAGAGTTTCAGTGCCAGGAATAGGTATCTAGCTTTCCCCAAGTGTGGAAAGAATCACTGGGGATAGTGCCTTCAGGGCAAAGAGGGATGTTTTAGTTGTGGACAGCTTGGACACAAGCTTAGGGAGTGCCCATCAGCAGGGCGAGGGAGATCACAATCCACCACATCATCAGCCCTAGCAGGCCGACCAGCTCAGTGGGCCAACACATCAGGTACAGATGGTGTTCAGTGCCAGAATCATTTTTATGCTCTATCCTCCCACCAGGATCAGGAAAGCTCACCTAACGTAGTTACTAGTATGTTACATCTCTTCCATCTAGACGTGTATGCCCTGCTAGATCCAGGAGCCACTCTTTCGTTCGTGAATCCCTATATAGTAGTACAGTTCAATATCAATCTAGAGGTCCTCTTAGAACCATTCTCAGTCTCCACCCCAGTTAGCGAGTCAGTTAGAGCCAGCCGGGTGTATAGAAAATGCCCAGTCTCAGTAATGAATAAAGTTATTCTAGCTGATCTTGTAGAGTTAGACATGGTCAACTTTGACCTTATTCTCGATATGGATTAGTTACACTCCTACTATGTCTCAGTTGATTGGAACTAGAGTTGCCAAGTTCCAGTTTCCAAATGAACCAGTGTTAGAACGGACGGACAGCAGTTCAACACCTAAGGGTAGGTTTATTTCCTACCTTAAGGCCTAGAAACTCATCTCCAAGGGATGTATTTATCATCTGGTTCAGGTCAAGGATTCCAACTATAAGACCCCAACCATTCAGTAAGTTCCCGTGGTCAGTGCGTTCCCAGATGTATTTCCTGAGGAACTTCCTGGAGTTCCCCCTAAACGGAAAATAGACTTCGGAATAGACCTTTTCCTAGATACTCAACCCATTTCCATCCCTCCTTACAGAATGCCTCCACCTGAGCTTAAGGAGTTGAAGCAGTAGTTAAAAGACCTTCTTGACAAGGGTTTTATCAGACCCAACATCTCTCCCTGAGGTACTCCAGTTCTATTCGTGCAAAAGAAAGACGATACCTTCAGAATGTGCATAGATTACCGGCAACTGAACAAAGTCACAGTCAAGAACAAGTATCCCCTACCTAGAATTGACGACCTATTTGACCAACTTCAGGGAGCCAGTTGTTTCTCCAAGATTGATCTCAGGTCAGGGTACCATTAGCTAAGGGTTAGAGAGTGTGACATACCGAAAACAACATTTAGAACTCGGTATGGTCACTATGAATTTGTGGTGATGTCCTTTAGGCTAACAAATTCCCCAACAACCTTTATGGATTTAATGAACATAGTTTTCAAAAAGTATCTTGATATGTTCGTCATTGTATTTATCGATGACATTCTAGTATACTCCAGAAATGAGGAAGAGCATGCTAGACACCTAAGATTAGCATTACGAATACTCAGGGACCGCCAGTTATTTGCCAAGTTCAGCAAGTGTGTATTTTGGTTAAAGTTCGTGACTTTCTTAGGTCATGTGGTCTCGGGTGAAAGAATACAAGTAGACCCTCATAAGATAGCAACAGTAAAGTATTGACCCAGACCTACCTCTCCCACTGAAATCAGGAGTTTTCTGGGCTTAGCGGGTTATTACTTACGGTTTGTGGAAGGCTTCTCCTCTATAGCATCTCCTCTGACTAGGTTAACTTAGAAGAAGGTAAAATTTTAGTGTTCGGACGAGGGTGAGAAGAGTTTCTAGGATTTAAAGACTCGACTCACTACTGCTCCAGTTCTGACCTTTCTAGAAGGAACATATGGATTAGTTGTTTATTGTGATGCTTCCAGAGTTGGACTTGGTTGTGTTTTGATGCAGCGGGGCAAAGTGATAGCCTATGCCTCCAGACAGCTCAAAGTTCATGAGAAGAATTATCCAACTCATGACTTGGAGTTGGCAACAGTGGTATTTGCGCTAAAAATATGGAGACATTACTTATATGGAGCTCACATAGATGTATTTACAGATCATAAGAGTCTTCAGTACGTGCTGATTCAGAAGGATCTAAATCTCCATCAGAGAAGGTGGTTGAAACTACTAAAAGACTATGACATGAGCATATTGTATCACTCGGGTAAGGCCAATATTATGGCTGACGCCCTAAGCAGACGGTCTATGGGAAGTGTGACTTATATTGAGGAAGGAAAAAAGGAGTTAGCAAGGGATGTTCACAGACTAGCCCGGTTAGGGGTGCAGCTAGTGGATTCAGTTGAAGGTGGAGTAGTAATGCAGAGCGGGTCAGATTCCTTATTAGTTGTGGAGGTTAAGTCCAGACAGGATGAAGATCCCATCTTACTTAAGTTGAAGGAAGCAGTTCTCAGAAAAGAAATAGAAGCTTTCTCCAAAAGGGGAGATGGTGTGCTCCGTTACTAGGGTAGATTATGTGTGTTGGATGTCGGTGAGTTGAGACAGAAGATATTGGCCAAAGCGCACAGCTAGAGATATTCCATTCACCCCGGTGCTACAAAAATGTACCGTGATCTGTGGGATATTTACTGGTTGAATGACATGAAAAGAGACATTGCTGAATTTGTAGCCAAGTGCCCGAACTGCCAGCAAGTCAAGGTGGAGCATCAAAGGATAGGAGGCATTTGTAGCCAAGTGCCCGAACTGCCAGCAAGTCAAGGTGGAGCATCAAAGGATAGGAGGCATGACCAAAGATATTAGTATACCCATGTGGAAATGGGAAGAAGTAAACATGGACTTCACTACGGGTATACCTCGGACTCGTCGACAACATGATTTAATCTGGGTGATAGTAGACCAGATGACTAAGTCAGCACATTTCCTCCTAGTCAAAACCACAGATTTAGCTGAGGACTATGCCAGGCTTTATATCCGGGAGTTAGTCAGACTTCACGAGGTACCCTTATCTATTATTTCAGACAGAGGTACAATTCACCTCTCACTTCTGGAAGTCTTTTCAGAAAGGACTAGGTACCCAGGTCAAGCTCAACGTAGCCTTTCACCCACAGACCAATGGACAGGCTGAGAGGACCATTCAGACTCTATAAGATATGTTGAGGGCGTGCGTGATCAATTTCAAGGGTAGTTGGGATGACCATTTGCCTCTCATCGAGTTCACGTACAACAACAGCTACCACTCCAATATTCAGATGACCCCATTTGAGGCATTATATGTTAGAAGGTGTATATCCCCTATACGGTGGTTTGAGGTTGGAGAAGCCACCTTGATAGGGAAATACTCAGTTCATGAGGCAATGCAAAAAGTTCAACTCATTCGAGAAACATTGAAAACAGCACAAAGCTGTCAGAAATCGTATGCCGGTGTGAGGAGAAGAGAATTAGAGTTTGCAGTTGATGATTGGGTTTATTTGAGAATTTCACCCGTGAAAGGGGTGATGAGGTTTGGTAAGAAGAGAAAGCTTAGTATAAGATATGTGGGACCCTACAGGATTCTGAGGTGAATTGGTAAGGTAGCTTACGAGTTGGAGTTACCTTCAGAGTTAGCAGCCGTGCACCCAGTCTTCCATGTGTCATTACTGAAAAAGTGCATTGGTGATCCAACTTCTGTAGTGCCTTTGGACAGTGTGGAGATAAAGGATAATCTCTCTTACAAAAAAGTTCCAGTTCAGATTCTTGACCATCAAGTTCGTAAGCTGAGAAACAAAGAAATCGCTTCGGTGAAAGTTTTGTGGAGGAATAAGCTAGTTGAGGGAGCCACATGGGAAGAAGCAGACATGATGGCCAAATACCCTCACTTGTTCACTTCCAGTTTAGCTCCAGTATTAGGTACTAAATCCCTTCTCAATACTCTACTCAGTTTCGTACTCACCACCTCTATATAGATTTCCTATGTGCATCTTAGCTGCATCAGCTTTGTTAGTATGGTTAAGTCAGTTCAAAGTATGTTACTCCTTCAGAAATCATTTCATAGCCCCAATTTTAGAAATCTCAGCTCTTTTTCTAGTTTTTGTCTTTATTCAAGGACGAATGATCCCAAGGGGGAGATATTGTAACACCCCAAAACTTTTCTAGACCAAATTCAGACGTTGCATGAAAAAAATCAAAGGAACATTAGAATTTTTTTTCTATCTCAGATGAACCACAAAACGGATCGTTGGTGGAACCAACGGACCGTTATAGAGGGTCGTGGGTTGCAGCAGGTCCCTTCCAGGGGGAAACAATGATACATAGGACGATCCATTGAATCTAATAACGAGCCATCCTGTCGTCCGTTGAATCCTGAGTTCAGAGGATTACCAAGCCTTTCCCTGTGACAACGAGAGGGAAAAATGGCTCGTTGTTGCTACCAACGAGCCATTGTTACCACCCATCATCCAGTTCTAGACCCTAGCAGTGTGGATCACGAGTGGATACAATGACTCGTTGGTTCTGTTGTCTCCAGGCCCTGTTTTCTTACCTATTCCAACAGGAGATATCAACGACCCATCTTATATTCTAACTGACCATTGTATCCAACAGTGGATCACCCCAGTAAACTTAGTTTCTAAACCCAAAAATCACGGCTAGCATTAACGAGCCGTCGTTTTGACCAACGACCCGTTCTGAGGCCCGTTGGTTCCTCTTGGCCAGAGTTCATATTTAAATTCCAGGGTTACTTTATTAATTTCTCACCTACCTAGTCCCTAAACCATTTCATTTTAGGTTCATTCAGGGGTTTTAGAGGGGGGAACCAACGGTTTCTCCCATATTCTTTCTATCATCCTCTGAAAAATTGAACATAAGAACTCCTCTGAAAGCACAGAGAAGGAGAAAGGGTTTGATATTATTCTCAGTTTTCTCAGGGATTTTCACCAGGGATTTCTTCTTCAGGTATGTGGGAATTTAGCAAGGATATCGTTCTCCCCTTGCGTCCCCCAAAACTCTCTCTCTGTCCACTTTTAGTCCTAGCCATGAGTTTTCGAATTTGAAGATATTGTTATCATTCTTTGATTAATTCATGTGGAATCCTATCCTATGTTAATTGTATCTATTTTCATCAGTTTGTAACTAAAATGATGCTTGTTCCAGTGAATTGGAAATTTAGCCCTAGCTCTTGAAACGTCAGAAACTAGAATTCTGTTTAAGCATTGAATTCTTGAGAATTGCTTATATATTTCGGAGTTAGGTGCTCCTATAATAAGTGTATGTGTTAGAAACTTAGTTATATGTATGTTAGACAGATTCGGTCAGAAAATCTATATACTCTGTATTACTCAGAATTGTCGGTCTAGTATCAGTCAGATTTTAGCAAACCTCTAGGTTAATTAGAATAATGTTAGCTGATCAGTTTGACTTCAGTCTTTTCTTGAGGTGTCAGTGGTGCCTCCCAGATATCAAAATCAGATTTAGAACCCAGTTTATTGGTCCATTAGGCAGTCATGACATTTTAGATTTATAGCTCTGACTACCCTCAGGACCCTAGTTTAGTTATAGTTGTTCTTAGATGGTTATGATGCTTCCAGATAAGCAGCTTTGACCAGTCTAGAACCCAGTTTCAGAATCTGGTCCAATAAGACTCTCAGGGTACTTTTAGTTATATGTCCTTGACTAGTCTTGGACCCCAGTTTTGAGCTATTAGCTTAACAATACAGTATAGGTTTTTAATGGGAGTAGGACTTAACACCGAGCGGGCTGGGGTTCCAGTGCACCCAGGTTCCCAGAACTACGTTGCCAGCGTAGGTTATAGTATTACTTGGCCTGATTGGCCCCAGACTTTTGTGATCACCCAATTCATGCCTTTATACCCTGGCAAGGTATATTAGGTCCTACCGGTGGGGTGTATACATCAGACTCCATGTCTAGCTCACGTGGTTATATGTCGGTTATAGACTCTCCCACTAGTTAGTCTAGTCCAGTCTCAAAATAAGTAGTTCAGTTAAGGTTTAGCTCTATTAATTTAGCTAAATTTAGTACAGTATCTCAGACTTAGAATTTTCATACTTAGGGCATGACTTTGACCACCAGAAAAGGTTATCTTGACCATCTCAGTTTACTTCAGATTGTTCAGTTCAGTTTATCAGTTGGTAATTGCATGTCATTTTTTTCAGATCAGTCATTTACATATTTATCATTATGTTTCTCTCACTTACTCAGTACATTCAAAGTATTGACGCATACTTTTATGATGTATCATTTCATGATACAGCCGCAGGTTCTCAAGGCCTGTGCCGTTAGCCGATTTTGTTTGGATCTCTCTATCAACAGTAGCAGTGTGAGTCCTCATATTCTGAGGGCGTTATTTCATTCATTTTAGTTTTCTTTATCATTTTTAGTTAGACTTAGAGTTAGCTAGGGGCTTGTCCTAACAACTCCTCAGTTAGATGGCTTTCAGATACAAACTTGATTTCAGACTCAAATGTTTTAAATTTTAAGATTTCAGCTTTTCTTTAATAAATGTTTTACATTATTATTTCAAAGCTTCCTCAATGCATGTTTTACTCAGAATATCAGTGTATGATAGACCAAGTGTTAACTTGGGGTTACTTGTGACTCCAAGTACCATGTTCCATCCAGGGTGTAGACTCGGAGCGTGACAAACACGGAGCAAACATTCAACATCACTGGAAATCTCGACAGCTGTATGTCACGGGCGCAGGCTATGCGCGATACCTAGCGTGGCACAACCCATCTTGCGCATGATTCCCAATGTGACACGCCCACTAGTGCGGGTGCACTAGATGGCATCTTCTCGCGCGCGCAGCAAAGGCTTGGCACGGCCCTCAACGCGCAGATTGTGCTGCGTGGCACGCTGCCCTTTCCGACAGTTCATCTCTCATGCCATCGTCATTCGATTTTCCACCAATTCTTTCCCACGCTTCATCTTATTCATGCATCATCAATTTTAAGCCTCTCCTAGCATTTTTCACCTACAAAACAAAGAGCTAATCACATTGGTTAGTTTATGCACAAAATTATACAAAATCACATGAGAATACAATTAATTAAATTGACAAACTTGACCAAACTAAGTTATAAAATATCACTTGGGCACATAATTATGCCCAATATCACTAAGCCTTGTTCGTCCTTGAACAACTCTATTCTATCTCATGCACATGAAGAACTTAGACATAACTAATTGAAGCAAGATAATTCAAGCTAAGGTTACAACAATTGTTTTAGATGGCAAGTTAGAAATAGAGCATGTAATATATAACCATTAAATCAAATATAACAATGTTAAGACTTCCTAGCCTCAAGAATATGCTCTCAAACTTAACAAACTCATGCAAATTAATCAATCAAGAAATCCGACATGAATTTTATCCTTCATCAAACATGTGCCCTCACACAAGAAAGTTACCCATTTTCACTCATTAGTTTTCAAATTATGACATATATGGGTGTAAGAATAAGAATTAAACTCACTCTCACAAAGAATTCACATGCGACATGTATTGACCCATAAGGTTGCCTTTAGTGTTTTACTCCACTAATGGAATATTTCGACAGTAAGATCAAGTAGGACTTAGTGGGTTGTAATGTAAGCTAAGGAGCGGGTAGGTACTATCATGGCCAATAATAGTGACTATCTTCCCTAAGTGCTTTAAGTCCATCACACTTTCATTAGGAATTTCTATCCTCTTACTTCACCTTTATTCTTTTCAACTCCCATTTTTCCTCTTTATTTTCCCATTTTATTAGGCACACTTAAGCTGTTAATAATGAGTACTTAAGCAATGTTTTTTATTTCTTCTTCTTGTACTCCCTACTAACTCTTATTCAATTTTATACAAGTGCACCTCTAGTCTTCTCTTCAACTACCACAACTAATCTTTTCCTTCTTCTTCAACTTCTCACTCCTTAACTCTCTTGGATTTTTCAATTAAGCTCTTAGGAGTTTTAGATTAAATTCAAGTCTAATGAAAGGAAGGGATTAATCTCATTTTATGGTTGGCAAGGAATAGGCTAAAGGCTCAATGGAGCTAACTAGGATCATATGACAAGGTAGGTAAAGCGAGGGATAAAAATTAGGCCATGCAAATAAATGCCTAAATCATCTCCTACAATCGACATCCCTCATTTCATTTTGTGTACATACCAGAAAAGTTATAGACACAACATAATAGCATGAAATATTTAAAAACTTCACACTCATAGCACATGCTCAATTCAAGACCAATTCAGCAGACTCTTAACTCAACTAATCACAAGAATTCAAGATTCAGCTTTAAGCACATCGAGTCACATTCAAGAGTCTTAGAGTCTCAAACAGAGTTACATAACTGTTAAGCATGCTTCAAAATTAACGACACTTACATCTCACAATCATGTATAGCACATAAAAAGAACATCAAGCCATCAATCATCTAAGGATTCAAAAACAAAAATCTATTGACTAATTTTCCCTCAAGACGATCTTCATCCATCCATCATAGAGAAAAGTCCCTAACTATGACTAAAATTAGCTATGTCTAGACAAAGAAAATTTTTATTTATCGGTTCAAAGTTCCCCCCGTTGGAAAAGAACCGAAAAGAAAAACCAACGGGTGGGTAATTTATGCTCAACTCACACTGTTTTCATCAAACAATATTATACAAAGCACTAATTCCACCCGAATTCATTAAGCATAATATTTTGAAATTTTCCTCAGCCCACACTTGAATCATGCTATGTCCTCAAAGCATCAAATAAGAATACTATAAGGGTGAGAAATACTCCCTAAGGCCTCTAGGCCTAGCTAACAACATGTTATCCTTCATTTTTGAACATGTGGGTCATCGACCCCACCCTTATCCTCTTTCCATGCTCCTTAGCTTTATCTTCTAAGGGTATTCAGACTTCCTCTCAATTTGTGCTTAAAATACCACAAAAACAACAAAAAAAGGTGAAAAATAACAAAATCAAACAAAAGGAAATAAAATTATACCTGTGGTACCCTTGGGTTGCCTCCCAAACAACAACTGATTTTACATCATGGCACGACGTGGACTATCCTTCTCAGGACATCCTCAAACCAGTGTTCCCTTTTGATAACCATCTTCTTCTCTTTATATTTTTTGAGAGAACAGCCTCCACTCTGTCCCTCTCTTCTTCCAACTCCTTCTTTAACTGAAGCCCTCCATCAGACTTGGGATAAAATGTGATCATCTCTTGTGATAGTGGACCCATGCAATCTACCACCCTACACTTAGCATCTAACAACACATTGATCTTGCAAAGAACTCTATAGTGTGTGGGTGGGTTGATCTCTTCGTAAACTTTGAAGAGCTCTTCCTTATCATCGACCCTCATTTTAAGGGTACCTGCTCTCACATTTATGATGGCTCCTCCAGTTGCCAAGAATGCCCGCCCCAAGATTAGGGGTACCTTTTCATCAACTTTAAAGTCAAGTATGATGAAATCAATAGGTATAATGAACTTACCCACTTTGATGAGAAGGTCCTCAATTATTCCTTCTAGTGCTACTGTGGACTTGTCTGCCAGCTGCAACATCAATCGTGTTGGCCTTGGCTGATCCAACCCCAGGGTGTTAAATAAAAATAGGGGCATTAGATTTACTGCTGCCCCTAAGTCATAAAAAGCTCTTATCACTTTATCTTTACCAATTTGTATGATGAGGGTAAAACTCCCTGGGTTCTTGAGATTTTTCGGCATCTTGCTCATTACGCTGTAGCTGCACTCCTCAGTCAGTGCCACTGTCTAGACATCCACTAATCTAACTTTGTTGGCCATCACATCTTTTAAGTACTTAGCGTACTTTGGCATTCCCTGCAAAACATCAAGTAAGGGCAAATTTATGTGAAGTTCTTTGAAAATATCAAAGAACTTTTTAAAGCATTTCTCCTCCTTGCTCTTCTTTAGTCTTTACAGGAATGGTGGTGGTGGTCTCTGTGCTGGCTGCAATGATGATTGTGCGTTGTGTTGCACAACACTCTGATTATCTCCCTTATTGGTAGATGAACCCTGTATTACTAGCTCTGGCTTAACCTCATTCCTCTTTTCTTTCGGTGGTGCATCAGCCAATTTCTTGCCACTCCTCAGACTGATGGCATTGACTTGTCGAGGCTTTGTATCTGTGTCACTGGGTAACCATCCCTGAGGTTTGGTGTGCTGAGAAGGTACTAATTGACCCATCTTCTTCTCTAGATTGTGGGTGGCCAACTGCTGATTTTTCAAATGTGAAGCCATCCGTGCCTGATTTTCTGCCAATTAGGTCTGAGTAGCCATAATCTTTTGCAATATCTCCTCGATGTTGCTGTTGCTCAACTAGCCACCATTCTTCCTGTTCTACTGCTGATACTACTGCTGCTAATTTTGTTGGTAGCTCTAACTCTGGTTGCCATCTCAAGAAAAATTTAGGTGACTCTGCCAATTCTTGTTTTCCCCACAAAGTTGACAGATTTTGGATTTTCCCCACAAGATTTTTCATTGTGCCCATTGTTACCACAAATTTCACACCAACTAGGAGCCTGCTAAATTGCATTCACCTATCCCTGCGGTTGGTTTATACTCAATTTGTTGAACTGAGTCATCATCTGATGATAAAATGATGCTAGCTGTGCCGCTAAAGCATTGACACTATCCACTCTATCAGAACTACTACTCTCTTTCCTGCCCCTCTCGATGATTCATTGTGCCACTCTGGATTTTCTTGAGCAATCTTATTCAACAGAGTGTACAACTCATCATAAGTCTTCTCCAATGCTTTCCCACCCGATGTAGAGTCTAATAAGATCTTCGTATGTGGGTCTAGACTCTGTACAAAGGTATGGGCTAACACCTCATTGGATTACTGGTGATGTGGGCAGTCTCTCAACAATGACTTGAATCTTTCCCAATACAAATATAAGTTCTCCTCTGGCCTTTGCTTGAAACTTAATATCTCACTTCTGATCTTGGCAATCTTGCCTGAAGGGAAGAATCTGATGAGGAACTTGTTTGCTAGGTCATCCCAAGAAGTAATGGAATTCAGTGGCTCAACCTTCAGCCACCTCTTTGCCTCTCCCAATAATGAAAATGGGAAGAGTGTGAGTCAAATAGTTGACACTCCAGTGGGGACAAAAGTGTCACTGATCTCCAAGAAGTTCTATAAGTGCTGTTGTGGGTCCTCATGAGTCATCCCAATGAACTGGCCACTCGAATGTAACAGTTGCACCATGTTCTGTTTAAGCTCAAAGTTCCTTCCAGGCTCTGGTTTGCGAATACTAGAGGTCACATTCGTCGCTAGTGGGATTGCCACTTCGTGAATTGGTCGGGCTGCCATCTGATTAGGTAACAACTCTGCTTTCCTAACTGGTGGATGTTGTTGTAATTGCTCTTGTAACCTTTTCAACTTCCGCTCTAGAGCTTCCCACCTGAGAAAATATAGTTGTTCTACCCCGGGAGCTTAATGATCGGACCCGTGCTCACATTTGTGCTGCAGGTACAGGACAAGTCATGGGACGACTTGTGAGGCCTGCCCACGAGTCGTCAAGTGAATCGTGGGGATGCCAGTGAGGAGCTGGGAAGTTAGAAGAAGAAGGGTCCCCACGGGCGCGTGGTCAGACACCACGAGTCGTTAGGTTAGTCGTGGGGGTAAGGGAGAAGGAAATTAGAAGAAGTCAGACCAGTGTACTTGATGGGAGCTGACCATGAGTCGTTAGGTGTGGTAATGAGTTGTGGTGTGAGTTGTGGGATGATTTAAGTGTGAAGTGTTGAAGTTGAGGCAGTGAACTTGACGACTAGTGACCACGAGTCGTGGCCACCCCTAATGAGTCGTTATGTCAGTCGTTACGAGACCAAGAGTGCAAGCAAGCAGTGTAATCAATGAGCAACATGACGAGTCATTTCCCCTAGTGACGAGTCATTAGGTCGTCCGTTAGGACCACCTGACAGTTATTTTCTGCAAATTAGTGAGGGCCTTTTCGTCATTTCTAAATATCCTTAAGCCTAAACTATGTCATTTTAGCTTATGAAAGGTGGATTTTTAGAGGAATAACCTATTCTAAGTCCTCATTCATGCATGCAAAAGTATAAAAGGGGGTTAGTGATAACTCTCAAACCACACTTCTAACTGAAGTATGAAGCGGACATTGTCAATAAAAAATCCAACTAAGAGGTTGGGGTCGAACCCACAGAGAATATGGAAGATCTAGATTACAGCCGGTAGATGAACTTGCATGGTAATTACTTCACAATGGAGGGAATTCTAATATAAATAAAAAATATAAATAAACAGCGGTCAAGATTATATTTGTGAATCAATAATTAAAGGAATAACTAGAGTTTGTGTTCCCCATGGGTTCATAACAGCTTTGGGTGTACACTCGTGATCTTTATCAATACTTACTTAAAGAACTGATAACTTAGGTTCATCCAAACGATCGACCAATCCCTATTGAATGACTATCCTCACTTACTCGACCAAGTCTCATGAGTTTTGCAAACTAACCGTTATCACTAAGTTCCAGATATAACTATCCTGCGACCACAACTCAAGTTAATACAATGATCATAAGTTAATACAATGATCATCATCAAGGCTCTGTTGTACTTTTTCTAAGTCTCTACCTCTTCGACCAAAGCAAGTAAAGAATCCAGGCACTTCCTAACGTTGTACACCAAGAATCATTAAAGTGAAAGGAATATAATATAAGTAATTAGTATTGGTTTCGTAATCTACTTTGTGCAACTCCTAACTTGTTAACTATCATGGTTCCCACAACCTAGCTATGGATGTTTTACCCTCTCATAGTTGCAGGGTTGTGATTTGTGTTCAAAGATTGAAAATATAAAATAATACTTACAAAGATGATTGAGAAAAAACAATTCCTTCAATTAAACCACGAAATCTTGAATAACAAGTAGCAAGAACAAGATGAATTCAAGAAAAGGTTGATCAGCTGCTAGTTGAACCAACTCAATTCTCTTCCAATGATGTATAAAACTCCTTACTACAATGTTTTCCTACTAGAATTAAGTATTCGCTATCCTCTATGAAAATAAAACATAAAAGATATTTATAGAGACACAAGAATCCTTTTCCTAAACTAACAGACTGCTTCCATATTAGCGTCGTCTTGTCACGCACCACCTACTTCACTGCTGGGAGCTCTCACGGACTCGTGACATTGACTCGTAGCTTGATTGTTGGCTGAATTTTTGGCTAAGTGTTGGGACAAGGTACGATTCATACCTTCTTCCTAAAACTCGTACATTGTACCCCTGGCTTGATCCTCGGGCATTTTTTGAACTTTTTCTCTCGAACTTCACCACGACTCGCATGGTACGACTCGTACCTTTATCTCACGGGTCGTAAAGTGCTCGTACCGAGAATCAGCCTCCTGTGAAATTTTTCTGATTTCATCACGATTGGCTTACCACGACTTGTACCACCATGGTACGATCCGTGACAAGTCTCATGGGATCGCCTTCTGTGTTAAACATTTAGCTTCACAAGGGGCCCTCAAGCATTTACTCGTAGGTCCATCCTACGGATCGTACCGGGTGGGAATGCACTTTTTGCACCTTCTTGCACACTTTTAGCTTCCTTTTACAATTTATTATTCCAACACCCATTTATCCTGAAATCAAAGAAAAAGTGCCTCATATCCACATAATTACACCTAAGTCCATTCTATTTTCTTAGTTTTTGAGCGCCAATAGTGTCAGAACTACGCATATTAGCTAAAGAGGTGATCAAGGTGTTTTCAAGGTCTTTTTTCAAATTTCTATAGGGAATTCAAGGAAGTGTAAGGCATTAGCTTCAATTTGGTATGGCGATATCAATGGGTGTTTCCTTCCCCCACACCCATGCCTATCCTTACGATTTTATGAAAATTCTATCAAAATTTATTGGATTTTGAAGTAAATTGTATAAAAATCTAATGATTTGTTAATTGGCTTTGTGATTTTAGAATCTTATCATATACTATCAGTTTTGATCAACTTTTATGATTTAAATTATATATAATGTTATTGATTTTGATTTCTATGGAATTAAGCCTAATTATGCATGACCCATGATGAATCGATTTATGATCTACTTTTCCATCAATGATATTTACAAGCGCAACATGAATTATGATTTGAATTATGGATTTATTCAATTACACATCATGATTTGATGATTTTCAAGTTATATGTATGATCTACAAGTATGTATGAAACCTATGATTTATGAATTATGTTTTGGCCGACTCATGGGCCTTATTTCATGGCTAGTTCACGTATGCACAAGTATGTTTATGATTAACATGATTTAACTAGCCCATGAATTCATGCATGTTATACCATAAGCACTATATATGTTTTGGGAGTAGTATCGAACACCGAGTAGGTTCTGGGCTCAGGTTAAGCCCCAGATCTTATAAACTACGTGCCACCGTAGGTATTTTGGGACCTCCTTTACGACTGTCCCCGGCCCAAATTGCCCTTTTCATGGTGATATCACGCTCTTCATGGTTCTACCCTTGACAAGGTATGAACGGCCTCCCGACTAGGTTTACAAGTCAGACTTCATGTCTACTCATATGGGGTATGTCGGTTAAGAGAATCTCCCACTGTTTCTCATGATTTATGAATGCTTATGATTATGTATCTTGGCTCAAGTCATGTTAAGTAAAGCATTTTCTCCTATGATTATGATTATGTTTGTATTACGAATGTCTTGAAAACCTTGAGCCTTGTGTTGTGTTATGATGTTTACGATACTAGCATGATATCCTACTCTTTTAATCATTTATGAGTTTTATATATTTTTTAAATTTCCGTTTTACTTACCTTGCATACTCAGTACATTCCACGTACTGACCGCATACTTTCTATGTTGTATTGTTTTATGATACAGGACCCGACTCTCAAGCTCACCCTCCTCAGTAGCTCTTCAGAGTTTCCTATCAGCTTATTTGGTGAGTCCTCATGTTCTGAGGGTCAAATGTTCAAACTCTATGGTTTTTTTTAGTTTCAATATTGTAGGGTTAGTTGGGGTATTGTCCCATCAACCTGTCTTTCATAATTAGAGGCTTTTCAGACTGTAGTTGTATTCAACCATCATGTATGAATCATGTATTGTCTTTTTCTTCATTATTATGTCATGATTTTATTTTCTTATGTTAAGTCTTTCGCTTATGTGAATGAATTAGATGCATGTTCATTCCATGGATCGACTTGGGGTTTTCGGGGGCTCCTTGTCCCATGTTTACGATCCGGGTGTACATTTGGGTCGTGACAGTAGTTGGTGTTCAAGTTCCACCAGTTCTCTATTCCTTAATAGTTCTGCAAGGAAAATTTGTTACTTGTAATATAGCAGACTAAGACCAAGTTTTTCAAAACTTAGGGAAATTAAAAATCACAAAAAACTAACAATTTACTAAATGACCAGTCCCCGGGAATGGCGCCAAAAACTTGTTGTGCCCCAGCGTACGCGGTCGTACAAGTAATACAGTGGCCCTTTTTCAGAGCCGAATGTTGAATCCAGAGGGACTGGACTAGCTCAACGAATTATCAAGTTCAAGTGTTAATTTAACCTTCACAAGTGTTGATTGTAGAAATTTTGGAAAATTTTAATAAATCTAGGGGTTATCACAAAATAATCGAGAAATGATACAAGAAGCAACTAGATTTAAGGATTAATAATCATGCAAATCTACAATTCACAACGGTTCGAGTATGAAAACTTTAGTTGTTGTCTCAAATAGTTTAAATGTGATGTTCATGGTCTTTCGAGCCTCCAAACATGATAAACTAGTCTCACACCTACTCGTTGAGCGGGGATGTGACGTCCTAATTCATGAGCAATTTAACTACTTAGATGTGGTTTATAGAGTTTGTATCCTAGATTATGGACTTTCGTACCTCTAATCATTTAACTAGACTTAGCTTCACAACTATTTCTATGAGCGGTGATGTGACAATTCTAAGTCGGTGTCTAGCTCATTCTGTTTTATTAACCAATCAAGACAAATTAGGTATAATTTCTATCCTAACCGCTAATTCTATCATAAAGATAAGAACTTGCTCCCTACATTTTTGTGTTCTAGCCTATGGTTACTTTTTCGAGCTTTTACCTAAGCTTAACGAGTTTGTTTTCATGGTGATCAAGCATAAAAACAACAATAATGGAGAATGTAAGAAAAAACAACAACTAAAAACTCAAAGCAAAGAAGAATTCATGCAATTACAATCATATCATGTGGCCTCAACTCTAGAGGAAGGGTTTTAGCCACTCATGTTCACACAAATACTTAAAAACATGATTCAAGTAGAGTACTTACAAGAATATTTAAAAGAGAATGAAAATTAGTGAACCCTAGGTAGAGGTCTTTCTTTCTCCCTTAGCTCCTTTCCATTGTTCTCAAGAAATTTCGTGATAAAATGATTTTAGGAGCTAAGTATCCTATTTATACTAAGTGGAAAAATTTCCATTTTGGCCGGCCATGGACTGCCTCTGTGTCACGAACCTGGTCGCGCCAATATTGCTCCCTGACACAGAGCAAATGCGCAATATCACTGGAAATCTCGGCAGCTGCATGTCATGGGCGCAGGCTATGCGCGATGCCTGGCGTGGCACGACCCATCTCGCGCTTGACGCCCAATGTGAAAAGCCCATTGGTGTACAACATAGCATGGTGTGGCATGGCGCCAATGCGTATGCGCACTAGATGGAATCTTATCACGCATGCAGCAAAGGCATGGCACGACCCTTAGCGCTCAGATTTTGCTGCGTGGCACGCTGCCCTTGCTGGCAGTTCACCTCTCATGCCATCTTCATGCAATTTTCCACCAATTCTTTACAACACTTAATCTTGTTCATGCATCATCAACTTTACGCCTCTCCTAGTATTTTTCACCTAAAAAATAAAGAGCTAATCACATCGGTTAGTTTATGCACGAAATTATAAAAAATCACATGAGAATACAATTAATTAAATTTACAAACTTGACTAAACTAAGTTATAAAATAACACTTGGGCATGTAATTATGCCCATGATCATGTGGGAGCAGATGTTTACAGACTAGTATGCAACTTCTTTTCTAGGGCAAGCTTTACCAAAGTCCATTACTCACACAAACCTAGTTTTGTTGCCCAAGAAGAACCATATAGAGTTTCTCAGATCTAAGGTCAATAAGCCTCAATAACTTCATTAACAAGGTACTATCTAGGGTGCTACAAGATAGGCTAAAAAGCATGTTACCTCTATTGATTTCTTCTAATCAGTCAGACTTTGTGAAAAGAAGAAGCATTATAGAAAATATTTTACTTATACAAGAAATAGTGATTGATATAAGAAAAACGGACAAGCCAGCTAAGGTGATTATCAAATTAGACATGGCTAAGGTTTATGATAGAGTATCCTAGAATTATCTTATGAAAGTCTTAGAAAAAATGGGATTTTTAGCTCAATTCCTAGATGTGATATAGAGACTACTAGCCAACAACTGGTATTCTAACTTGTTTAATCGTCAATCATCAAGATTCTTTCACTCGACTAGGGGAGTAAAGCAAGGAGAACCTTAACCCTAGCCCTATTCATATTATCCGAAGAAGTATTGTCTAGGGTACTCAATTCACTTTTTGATAAGCAAAACTATGTGGGTCATGATTTATCCAAGTAGAGTCAAAATATTAATTATTTGGCTTATGCAGATGATACCATCATATCTACATCAGCGGATGAGCAATCATTGGAGAAAATAATATGGGTGTTAAAGGAGTATGAGAAAGTATCTGGGCAATTAATTAATAAGGAGAAGAGCTCAACATACATCTATCAAAAAGGGGATGTCAGTGTAATTGATAAAGTAGTGCAAATCACAGGTTTTTCTAAGAGATAATTTTCTTTTACATATTTGGGATGCCCAATTTTTCATAACAGAAGAAGGTGTACTATGATGATCTTTTGAAGAAGTTTAAGTAGAAAATTCAAAACTGGAAAGGAAAGCTTCTGTCTTATAGTGGAAAAGTAGTTCTAATAGTGAATTACAATGTACTCATGTATACATGTTGCCAACAATGGTACTAATTAAATACGCTATCAACGAATTACATAAGATATTTGCTAAATCTTTTTGGAGTAATAAGGATGAAGGAAGAAGTAGACACTAGGCTTCTTGGGCTAAACCTTGTATTCCTAAGACAGAAGGTAGTCTGAGCTTTCGATCATTTCATGACATTTCCAAAGCTTTATTTGCTAAATTATGGTGGAACTTCAAGAGAACTGCTTCATTATGGGCTAACTTTTCATGGAATAAATATTACAAAAAATTAAAAACAACAGTAGTCCAGTGAAAGGGAGGATCTCAGATATGGAAGAAGATTTTGAAAGCAAGAGATCAAATTGATGATCATATTTAGGAAAATTGGATAGGATAGGGATCTTTAAAAATAGTCATCTAGATTTGGTTAGACATAACATACTGGAAGTGTTAGGAGAATTTATTCAACCAGAAGGTTGGGAAAGGGAGAAGATGCAAGTATACCTGCCAGATAATATTGTGAAATTTGTGATTGAGAAACTATAGTTAGAAACTATCTAAAATCTTCTTGACAAGCCTTGGTGGATTAAGACTAGCACTGAAAAATTTACTATCAAAAGTGTCTGGGAGATAGTTAGACAAGGGAGCAGGAGAGAGAGGTTTTCAACAACATTTGGACTCAAAAGGTCCCTTACAAAATATCTTTATTCATATGATAAATGTGAAAGTATACACTACCAGTTGATGATGTGTTAAAGAGATTGAAGATAACACTAGTGTCTAGTTGTAGATGTTGCTCACAACCACAAAAAGAAATAGTTTCTCATCTATTTATCACTGGGGAGTTTGCAAAGTCAATTTGGCATTAATTTACAGGAGCAACAGGAATATTAAGTCCATTTGTACAAGTGCATCAAACATTATGGAAGTGGTTGAATACAAAGAGTAATGTACAACTCAAACTTATGTACCAAGCTGCTCCAACTTTCATCTGCTAGTAATTATGAGAGAGGATGAACACCATAGAGCATAGAGGTAAGATGAACAAAATAAAGGTGATACAAGATATTAATCGCAATCTATTCAAGTTGGTAAGAATAAGATATCCATGGATAAGGGAGATACCTTTACAATGGCCCCAATTGATATAGTTTTTGGAAGAATATAAAACTCTAAGAGGTATCAGATAGTGAAGTGGGAGAAACCAGGGGAAGGCTGGTTCAAATGCAACACAAATGGATCCTACTTAGGCAATCCAGGAGAAAGTTCATGTCACGATCTGAATATAGTCCCAGATCAAGACACGAGACAAGAAACCCCGAGAGGTTCCAAGTCGACCCATGGCATGAACATACATCTAACTCAATTAAAATTTAAGCAAAAGATCATCATAATAACATAGCGGAAGTCTAAACCAAATATAACATTTGAGTACATACATAATTCTAAAGCTGAAAACACAACTATGTACGAAAAAGCCTCTAAACTGATGAGTTGATAGGAAAAAATCCCAACTAACTCTCTATAGTTTGAAAACTGAAAATACAACATACAATTGATAAGAAGGGCCCTCGCAAGATGAGGACTCACCAACTGATACTGAGAATAACTAATTCCGGAAGTCTGTGTAGTGGCGGGATGTAGTCTGGATGTCAGAGCTTGTATCATAAAATGATACAACATAGAGTATACGGTCAGTACGTGAAATGTACCGAGTATGCAAGGTAAGTAAAACCGCTTAACTAAGTAAAATCATTAAACATGCATAATATAAAACATAATCGAAATAAGATTATGAGAGTAGGGTGTGTATGCTATTTTCTGAAATCATGATCTGAACATAATGGACATCTTAACTAAGTCGATTGACTTAAAGCTGAAAATTAATAATCATGAGTAAAACTGAACATTGGGTCAAACATGCTGAAAACATAATATCATGACTGATGTACTTGTATAACTGAAATCATGAGGAACAATGGGAGACTCTTTGTATAACAGACATTACCACGATAGAGCTTATGTGGTCCCGACTATCACACTCAAGTGGGCAAAGCCATCCAAAGCCTTGTCAGGGCTAAGGGCGCTACCATGATATCGATATCAAGTTCAAGGCCTCTTGGGGGCAGGGTAAGCTCCAAGGGAGCTCCCAAAGCATATAAATAAACCTACGTTGGTACGTGAGGCATAGGGATTACTGACCCATAGCCTACTCAGTGCTAGACACTACTCCCAAAAACATGTGTATGCTCTCCATCATTTTTCAACGAAGCTGACCATCATCTAATGACAAAGCTGAATAATAACATACATGCATAATCTGAAATCATAACATGAGGAGCCATGACTCAAACCATACCACAAGCTAAAAATAGTGGGAGTCTTGACTCCAAAACTATATGGTAAGCTAATTCATGAAATCATAAAACATACTTGATAATATGGGCTTGCCCAATACTTTAACATGCTTGAAATCAACTTGATTCATATTTAAAACATGATCATAACATGGGTATTTTGAAATCATACTTTCTTCATAAATATTTGATCATGTTTGAACATAGAACTCATAGATCTCAACTTTCACGAACATTCATGGATGGGCGTTATAGTTTAGAAAACTTGAAAATATAATTTATAATTTAAAACATTGTAAAATCTATCCATTAATCATAATTTATTATTTAAAACATTCTTAGATCATACCCATGATTAGAATTCAGGAATTCATGTATTGGGTAGGAACCTCATGGAATCATCAATTAGAAAATCATGAATTGAGAAGGAATTGGGCATGGGTGTGGACAATTGCATCCATTCATAACCTTACATACTTGAAGGGATTTGAATTCTACACTTCCTTGATTGCCCAATGAAGATTTGGGGAAGAACCTTGATAAACTAGGCTTGATCATCTCTTTAGACCTCTAAACTTGCATGCATGAATGTGAATGAGCCTATATGAACTTACCCCTCTTAAAACTCACTATTTAGAGCTTAAAACGATGTAGTTTAGGCCTTAGGAACATAGGAATTATGGAAAAACCCTTAATAAACTCACAAGAAAAAGCATACCGCCAGTCCCAACGAGAGACTGGATGGGTTGTTACCAGTGACCACGACACGTGGTCACCAATCGTCATGAACACTGTCCATCTTCCTCAAAAGGGTCCCCACAAGGGACTTAACAATCCGTTAGAGTGGTCACCTCCCGTTGCCTTCACTGCCCAAAATGCTTGATCCCCAAATCTGACTTGTCCACGGATGACTTAACGGGTCGTGGTGCTGACCACGACTCGTGGTCATGTCCGTGGTCACCCCAAAGTCAAGATTTCGAACCACAGCCAATCTTCACCCCACGAGTCACTCCATGACTCGTGGCCTACCCCACAGGTCACAAGATGACTCGTCCTGTGACCTGCTGCAGAAAATTCAATTTTCTCCATTTCAACTCCGTGGTATGATCTTAGGGCTTCAGGGGTATAACAATATCTCCCCCTTGGGACCATTCATCCTAGAATATTGAAAATCATACAGAAAAGAAGAGAAATGCAATCATCATACTCGAATATTGAACATACATGCTGAAAACTGACGGAGTGATTGACTTCGATTTAAACTACATGACTGAACTTAATTCCCAAACTACACATACATCTATTTACATGAAAGAGACTGAGGCACATGAGCTGAACATGAAACTGAATAGAGTATTAAGGAGGAAACTGATACCTCAAGATGAAACTGAGCCGGTAGGGAATAGATGCGGGTATTTAGCCATCATATCTGCTTCGGCCTCCCACATAGCTCCCTTAACATGTTGATTCCTCCATAAAACTTTGACTGAAGCTACTTCTTTGTTCCATAGCTTATGAACCTACCGATCCAGTATCTCCACCGGAACCTCTTCATAACTAAGATTGTCCTTCACACCGACTCTATCCACCGGAACAACTAGGGTTGGATCACCCAAACACTTCTTTAAGAGCGATACATGGAAAACTGGATGGACTGAGGCTAGTTCTGATGCAACTCTAACTCATATGCTACCTTGCCAACCCGTTTCACAATCCGGTATGGTCCAACATAATGGGGACTAAGTTTCCCTTTCTTTCCGAACCTCATCACTTCCTTCATGGGAGACACCTTTAGAAACACCCAATCATCAACTTCAAACTCAAATTCTCTCCTTCTCACATCCGCATAGGACTTTTGGCGACTCTAAGCTGTTTTCAATTTGTCCCTTATAAGCTGAACTTTCTCCAAGGCCTCATGGATTGAATCCGGTCCTATCATCATAGCTTCACTCACTTCAAATAAACCAATAGGCGATCTACACCTCCGCCTATAGAGAGCCTCAAATGGAGCCATCTGAATGCTGGAATCGTAGATGTTGTTATACACAAACTCAATAAGAGGCAAATGATTATCCCAACTACACATGCTCTCAATATGTCCTTGAGAGTCTGAATAGTCCGCTCGACCTGACTATCCATTTGTGAGTGAAATGTTGTACTGAGCTTGACCTGAGTACCAAGTCCATTTTGAAATGATCTCCAAAACTGGGAGGTAAACTGCATACCTCTATCTGATATAATGGACAAGGGCATTCCATGCAACCGAACTAGCTCCCGAATGTATAATTTAGCATAATCCTCCGCTAAATCAGTAGTTTTGTCCAGTAGGAAATGAGCTGCTTTGGTCAACTTGTCCACAACCACCCAGATGGAGTCATATTGTGGACGAGTGCGAGGAAACCCTATGATGAAGTCCATATTGATCTCCTCCCACTTCCAAGTAGGGTTACTGATGTCTTGAAGTACACCTCCTGGTCTCTGGTGCTCAAACTTCACTTGTTGACAATTTGAACACTTAACCACAAACTCCGCTATGTCCTTGTTCATGCCATTCCACCAATAGACTTCCCATAGTTTATGGCACATCTTGGTGGCACCTGGATGTATGGAATACCTGGATCCATGAGCCTCGTGCGACATCCAATCTATTAAATCACCAACATCCGAAACACACAAGAAACCCTGATATCAAAGCACACCATTTCCCCCTTTGGAGAAGACCTCTACCTTCTGATTCTGAACATATTCCTTCAAATTTACCAAAATGGTATCCTCTTCTTGTCTAACTTTCACATCAGTCACCAAGGATGATTCTGACCCGTTCTGAACTATAACACCATCATCAGTCGAGTCAACCAAACAAACTTCCAACCGTGCAAACCGATGCACATCCTTCACTAACTCCTTCCACCCCTCATTTGCATGGGACACACTCACCATAGAAAACCTACTAAGAGCATCTGCTACCACGTTAGCCTTTCCTGGATGGTAAAGGACACTCATATCATAATCCTTGAGTAGCTCCAACCACCTTATTTGATGTAAATTTAGATCCTTTTAAGTAAACACGTATTGTAGGATTTTGTGATTAATAAACACATCTACATAGACCCCGTACAAATAGTATCTCCAAATCTTCAAGGCAAATACCACCGCCGCCAATTCAAGATCATGGGTTGGGTAATTCTTTTCATGAACCTTCAATTGCCTGGAAGCGTATGCTATCACTTTACCATGATACATCAACACACAACCAAGGCCAATCCTAGAAGCATTGCAATACACCACAAACCCATCGGTATCCTTAGATAGAGTTAACACCGGTGCCGAGGTGAGTCTAGTCTTCAACTCTTGGAAGCTCCTCTCACAAGCATCCGGCCATTGAAATTTCACTTTCTTTTGAGTCAATTTGGTCAATGGCACTACAATAGATGAAAATATCTTAACAAATCTCTGATAATAACCAGCTAAGCCCAAGAAGCTCCTAATATCTAAAGGATTCACCGGTCTACACCAATTCTTCATCGCTTCTATCTTCTGAGAGTCCACCTTTATACCCTCACTTGACAACACATGGCCCAAAAAAGCCACAAGGTTCAACCAAAACTTGCAGTTGCTGAATTTAGCATATAATTGGTGGTCCTTAAGAGTCTGTAACACCACCCTCAAATGAGCGACATGCTCCTCCTTACCCCAAGAGTATATTAGAATGTCATCTATGAACACGATCACGAACATATCCAAATATGACTTGAACACCCTATTCATCAAATCCATAAAAGCTATAGGAGGATTCGTTAGTCCAAAAGTTATAACTACAAACTCATAATGACCAAATTGAGTCCTGAATGCTGTCTTTGGGATGTTACTCTCCCGATCCCTGAGTTGATGGTATCCAGATCTGAGATCTATCTTCGAAAAGCACTTAGCACCTTGAAGCTAGTCAAACAAATTATCAATCCTGGGGAGAGGATACCTATTCTTGATAGTGACCTTGTTCAATTACCGATAATCAATACACATACGAAGAGAACCATCTTTCTTTCGGATAAAGAGAACTGGTGCACCCCATGGGGATTTTCTTGGTCTAATGAATCCCTTGTCTAAAAGGTCTTTCAATTGCTCCTTCAACTCCTTTAACTCGGTTGGGGACATTCTGTAAGGAGGAATAGATATAGGTTGTATATCAGGAAGAAGGTCAATACCAAAATCAATCTCCCGCTCAGGAAGAATTCCTAGTAGATCATCTGGGAACACTTCTGGATACTCACATACTACTGGAACGGACTAGATAGTCGGGGTCTCAGATGCATCATCCTTAAACCTAATTAGATGGTACACGCAACCCTTGCAGATCATCTTTCTGGTCTTAAGGTAGGAGATGAAATGACCTACAGGCACAACTGAACTACCCTTCCAATCTAGGACTAGCTCGCCCGAAAATCTGAACTCTACTGCCCGAGTTCTACAATTTACTGAGGCATAGCGTGCAAACAACCAACCCATGATGAGAATAACATCAAAATCGGTCATGGATAACTCTACTAAGTTTGTTGAGGTGACTTTTTGAAGGACTATGATAGGGTAATTCCTATATACCTGTCTAGCTACAACTGAATCACCCACTAGAGTAGAGACTAAGAAGGGTTCTAATAAGATTTTAGGACTGAATCTGAAACTACTAGCAACAAAGGGTGTCACAGATGATAAGGTAGCCCTTGTATCTAACAATGCATATACATCAAGATGGAATACTCGTAACATACTAGTGACTACATTCGGAGAGACCTCCTACTCTTGGCGGGATGCTAGTTCATAGAATCTATTTTGGTTTTATCTGCCACCCATGCTAGTAGATGCCCCCTGCTGAGCTGGGCGTGCTGGTGGAGCTGCTGAACTAGAAGCTGGGCCTAGACCCCTATCATGACCCTGCCTAGCTGCCGGACAATCTCTAAGCATGTGCTCGGGCTTTCCGCAACTAAAGCACACACCAGTACCCGCCAAACACTGTCCTGAGTGTCTCCGACCATATCTGCTACACTCTAGAGGGCTAGTCTCGGTGGGTCTGCTACTCTGACCTCTCAAGCTTGATGTTCATCCCCTCTGATTGCGCCTGCACCATGATGGAACACTCATAGCTGAAGGCACTGGGGTTGAAGATCTCTAGTGGGACTGCTGATGGTGCCCACTAGGCCTCTGCTGGGAGAATCTGATACTATCAGTCCTAGCCCTCTTGGCCTCTCTCTCCCACTCACTCACTTGCATTGCCTCCATCTATTGGGTGTATAGGACTATCCTAGTAAAGTTAATATCCTGAAGAAGCTTCACGGTCCAGCAATCCCTGACCAAGTAGTCTGTTATCCCGTGTACAAACCTGCTCGCACGGGCTCTCTGATCTGCCACCATCTCAAGTGTATACTTGGATAGACGAGTAAACTCCAATGCATACTCCTAAACCATCATCTTTCCTTGCTTAAGATTCACAAATTAGGCCACTACCAGCTCCCTCATCTCCCGAGGGAAGAACCGATCTAAAAAAGTGGCATGGAACTCATCCCAACTGATAGGGCCTTCTCCAACCACCCTACTATCCTTCCACTGTTTGAACCAAATATGTGCGACCCCCTTCAACATATATGAGGCAAAATCGGCACACTCCTCCCTAGTCATCCCCATAATCTAGGTGATCTTCAAAACCTTCTCAATAAACTCATGTGGATCCTCATCCACCTTCGATCCAAGGAACTCGGGAGGGTTCATTCTCAAAAAGTCTCTAACCCTCGCTGCCACTACATTCCCATTCTGAGGGACATGCGCTACCGCCTACTGATTGACCAGGGCGGCCAAGGCTTGGGGTAACATCTGAATAGATGCCTTGAACTTCATGTGAGAAACCAGCTAGGGTATATGCTCCATATGGACTGGTGGGGCCTGCTAATGCCCGTCTCCATTGCCACCCTTGTGGCCATCTTCATTTCTGTTTCTCCTTCCATTAACTCAGCGAGGAGGCATGAATTTTCAAATACGAATAGCACGAGTTAGAAGGATAGATAGATATTTCATCGTATGACATAGATCATGAAAGAAGGGAACATTTCCTAAACAACTCGTAGCCTCTTCGTCATAAGTCTGGCGCGCTTCACACCCATGAAAAAGACTCTACTTAATGTGGCTTTTGGACAACTTAGGATAATTCAACACCGAATACTTTGATACCAAGTTCGTCACGTCCCGAACATAAGCCTGGATCGAGACACGGGACAAGAAACCCTGAGAGGCTTCAAGTCGACCCATGACATGAATATACATCTAATTCAATCAAAATTTAAGTGGAAGATCATCATAATAACATAGCAAAATTCTAAACCAAATATAACATTTGAGTACATACATAAGTCCAAAGCTGAAAACACAACTATTTCTGAAAAAGCCTCTAAATTGATGAGTTGATGGGACAAAACCCCCTACTAACTCTCTAGTCTGAAAATTGAAAATACGATGTACAACTGATAAGAGGGGCCTCGCAAGATGAGGACTCACCAACTGATACTGAGAACAGCTAACTCCAAAAGTCTGACTAACGGCGAGATGGAGTCTAGATGTCAGAACCTATATCATAAAATGATACATCATAGAGTATGTGGTCAGTACATGGAATGTACCGAGTGTGCAAGGTAAGTAAAATCGCTTAAGTAAGTAAAATAATTAAACATGCATAATATAAAATATGATCAAATAAGATTCTGAGAGTAGGGCTTGCATGCTATTTTTTGAAATCATGATCTAAACATAATTGGACATCTTAATTGAATCGATTGACCTAAAGCTAAAAACTGATAATCATGAGTAAAATTGAACATTGGGTCAAACCTGATGAAAACATAATATTATGACTAATGTACATCCATAACTGAGATCATGAGAAATAATGGGAAACTAGTTATATAACCGACATTACCACGATAGAGCTTATGTGGTTTCGACTATCACACTCAAGTGAGTAGAGCCATCCAAAGCCTTGCCAGGGCTAAGGGTGCTACTATGATATCGATATCAAGCTCAAGGTCCCTTGGAGGAGAGGAAGCTCCAAAGGAGGTCACAAAGTATATAAATAAACCTACGTTGGAGCATAGTTCTAAGGCACAAGATTGACTGACCCATAGCTTATTCGGTGCTAGACACTACTCCCAAAAACATGCATATGCTCTCCATCGTGTCTCAAAGAAGCTGACCATCATCTAATGATGAAGCTGAATAATAACAACATGCATAATCTGAAATCATAACATGAGGAGCCTTGGCTCAAACCATACCACAAATTGAAAATAATGGGAGTCTTGACTCCAAAACCATGTGGTAAGATAATTAATGAAATCATAAAACATACTTGATCATATGAGTTTGCCCAATACTTTAACATGCTTGAAATCAACTTGATTCACTTTGAAAACATGATCATAACATGTGTATTTCGAAATCATACTTTCTTCATAAATATTTGATCATGCTTGAATATAGAACTCATAGATCTCAACTTTCATGAACATTCATGGATAGACATAGTTTAGAAAACTTGAAAATATAACTTATAATTTAAAACATTATAAAATCTATCCATTAAGCATAATTTATCATTCCCATGATTAGAACTTAGGAATTCATGTACTGGGTAGGATCCCCATGG
>JACEIK010000782.1:80903-92762 GCA_018107945.1 Datura stramonium
TATTTGTTTGACTAATTAAATTATCAAATAATAAAATAACTAATTCATTAATAAAGATGGAAACACTAGTTAGTGTGCGACCCTATTGGTTCATTACTAAGCTGGTAGTAAATTAATCAAATCAGTATACTAATCAAGGATGACGTCTAGTGACATGCCTCAATGACCGTATAGGATAAAATATACAATTTACTCTCAAGAACTTGCAGAAGAATAATATAGTATTTTCTTTTATCCTTATAACTCCACATCACCCTAGGATATGGTCTAACTGTCAAATCTCAATAGGTGATCAACTATGCGAACATGTCAAAATAATCGATCAGTCAATCACCTAAGAAACTCTTTTCGTCTTTTATTCAATTGCTCTGGCCAAGGTCTTAATTAGTCATTTATAATTCATGACAATATAAAGATTAAACTCATTATCAAGAGTTGACAGATTCCATCTTGATCAATTATTAATTCTACAAGCATTTAATTATACCCAATATCCTTTCAACTATTTTCATAGGGATATAGGTGTCTGACATCAAAGTATAATAAATAACTCGTTAATTACCTTGCAGAAATGCAAGTTAAGACTGCGTATAATAGACCATTATGGTTCGGCCCTTCCCCAGACCTCGCGCATAGCGGGAGATTTAGTGCACTAGACGCCCTAATTACTATGATGATCTCAGGTCAAAAAAACTCTTACATCACATTCTGCAAGATAATATCGTAGTGACAGTTTATGGTAATTCTAACCATTAGGAAATATCCAATGTGTTTGTTCAATGATCATATCTCTGCATGTATCATCTGTATGTGTGATTTAGTTAATGAGATGAACTAATCTTTATCTTATANCTTATAAAGATTAACACATGTAGATTAATCTAATCGAATAACTAATGACCTAATTAGTAATCCTACAATCACGAATAATTTTAGATTAAGTTATAAGAGACGTGACTCTTTCATTATTATGATCTCCATCATTATGTCAAGTCTCAAAATTTAATCAAGGACTTTATCATATTTGTCATTACCACCTTGGGAAGCATCAGTGGCACCTGATGCCATACTGAGATCTGAGCTGAACTGGTTTGGATTATGCACACCTGGTGCTTAACCGCACTTCAAATAAAAAAACAACGAGCTATATCTTGGCTGTAAACACAGCATCCGGCCAAAAAGGCCGCATAACCACCTGTAAAAGAAAATAGCTAACTAATCACAAGGCAATAAGGTGATCCTATGCGGGCCAATAAGACCACCATGCTGTCTTGTTATAGCAGAATGAAAACAGGCAGTCATAAACACGCTATAGCCGACAAGGTTGCTAACTAACAACTAAACTAGTCCCCACACGGCTATCAAACGAGATAAAATATACATGGGCACCACACGGACATCACACGAGATAAAATATACATGGGCCCCACACGACCAACAACAACAACCATCAATAGAGAAACTATAGCCTGTAAGCCTCTAAGAGTGGAATAATAGTCGGGACAGGGCCCCAATCTATCTAAAAGCTATACAACAAAAGAACAAACCTTCTCTAACTATCAACTCCGGAGAAAAGGAGCTGATGGGACAGTGGACTCTAGCTAGTGACTAGGAAGGTCCTGAACCACGTCTATCCACACCTGCAGGCAAGTAATGCAACATCCCAAAGATGGGCGTCCGTACAATGTATTTCGAATATGTAACACAATAATGAAAATGACTGAGTCATACTAATAATAAAATTGAAAATGATCAATAGGAAGGATAAGAGATACAACCTGAATAGCCTCACCACCTGTTGTATCACTAATAATAAGTAATGTAAATAAGAACCTTACCTGGCCTCCATAAGCCTAGAAAGTACAACCATTACAAAATAACATGCCTAGGGTCACATAAGCCCTGGTAAGCACACACTAATATATTTACCCCGAACATGGTCAATATGAGTCAACAGTTATTGTAGCCAACCTACCGGGCCTCTAGGTCTTAAAGTAAGCCCGATGGGCTCATGTAACAGCACCTTGGGCACATAAGGCTTGATGAGGGTCTGTGATACCGATACAACATCAAAATAGAAGCCCATTAATGGATGAACTGTAATATGGCCCTTAGGCCTGAACATAGTCCCTTGGGACAACATATAGCTCCTTGAGTGATCCATATGGCCTTGTAGGTGATGACACAGCTAGTAACCCTGAGGTTGGTTGACGGAAGGCTATATAGGATAGGGTCAGTCCCAATCTAAATAGAAAACGCCAGTCTCAAAAGAATTGTAGCAGCTAATACCAACATACATGCTTCTAGATTTCACACAAAGATATATGTCGTATTACTATACGACGGGAATAACTTGCCAAAGGAATTAGCCTTAACATACGTTGAATGATGATTCTCATTTAACTGATGAGTTTCAACCTGTAACTGGCGGTTCCATTCACAGAATAGGGCTATTTTCAATACTAAATTCGGCAAACAATGATATCTTTCGATAATAATAGTAACTATAATTCAGCTTTGTTTAACTCAGGCGAAAAGCCACAATTTATCGAGACTTTAGAAGAGAGAAATGCCTACCTATTGCTTGTGGTCGTTTAGGATTCAATTTGGAGTAATTCCAACAACCTTTACTCGGCGGGGGTCTTGGTATGCTGAGCGAATTTTCAAGAAGTAACTCCACAAAGATGCTTCCTGTAGTCCTAGAACTTATTACCCAAAGTTAATTTGCATTTGGACTGCGTTTGACGCCCTGTGATGGCCAACGTTCCAAGATGCTGGCGCCCTGTGCTGCCCATTGTGCAGGCAGGGTGTTGAGCCGCGCTGTCCATCATGCAGGTAGGGCTAGCATGTCGCATAGGCCTTTTTGGCCTGGCCTCGCCCGACCCTGCTAAACCACTCGATGATCACCTCATTCGTCCTGCCTCTGAGGCTCTTCCGGCACGCGTCAAGCTTTCATTGCTCTCCATAAGCCCACCCGCATGCACACTAGCTGTTAACATCTTACGAGGTGTAACATCATTCCCCCCTTTAGTAATATTCATTCTCAAATGTATTCTGCAGGCTTAAAGGAGTTAACTTTTTAAATAATGCCAAAAAAATTAGGTAGAGTCCCCTCTGTATTATGGACTATCTGAAAATCTGAAATGCAGAAAAGCCCAACATAGGCGCCTCACAGGATGCTTTAAACAACTACTTCATCATATAGAGGTAACCAATCAAATAGTACTAATAATATAAGCAGTAAAATAACAACTAAATAACAACGTCACCTCAACTGCATAATCCGGGTCAATCATGGAATAAGCGAGGATATCTTGCCCTCATGTCATCCTCAGCTTCCCAAGTCATCTCTTCTTTATTTCTGTTCCTCTACAGAACTTTAACAGAGTCTACATCTTTAGCCCTTAACCTACATACATGCTGATCTAGTATAGCAACTGGAACCTCTTCATAGGCTAACTCCTTAGTAACTTGAACATCCTCAACTAGAATAATCTGAGACGGGTCCCCTATGCACTTTCGCAATATTTACACGTGAAAGACTGGATGAATAGATTCTAGCACTGGATGCAATTCCAGCTCATATGCCACTCGGCCTATCCTTCGGAGGATCCAGTACGGGCCAATGAACCTGGGACTGAGCTTGCCCTTCTTGACAAATCTCATCACGCCCTTCATTGGTGAAACTTTGAGGAATACCCGATCATCAACATTGAATTCCAAGTCTCTACGCCATACATTGGAATAGGACTTCTGACGACTCTAAGCTATCAGCAAGCGCTCTCTGATGAGTTTTACTTTTTCTTCTAACTCATGGATCATATCAGGTCCAATTAACCCTAACTCCCCTAATTCGAACCATCCGATGGGGGACCTGTATTTTTGCCCATATAAGGCCTCATAAGGCGCCATCTAGATTGCAGAATGATAACTGTTATTGTATGCAAATTCAATAAGGGGTAGATGCTCGTCCCAACTTCCTACAAAGTCTAACACACATGCCCGTAACATATCCTCGAGCATCTGAATGGTGTGCTCTAGCTGACTGTCTGTCTGAGGATGGAATGCTGTACTCAGATTAATCTGTGTCCCCAAGCCTTTTATGAAATGACTGCTAGAATCTAGCTGTGGATTGTGCCTCTTATCAGAAATAATAGATGCCAGGACACCATATAGTCAGAATATCTCCTTAATATACAACCCAACATAGTTTTGGGAAAAGAAGGTAGTCCTGACTAGCAAAAAATGTGCTGACTTCGTTAATCTATAGATAATGACCCAAATAGAATTGAATTTACACATGGTTCAAGGCAACCCTGTCACAAAGTTCATATTGATTGCTTCCTATTTACACATAGGCACCTCTATTTCCTGAGTCAATCCACCAGGTTTCTGATGTTCAACTTTTACTTGTTGGAAATTAGGACACTATGCCATAAGTTTGGATACACCTTTTTTCATTCCAGGACACCGATATATCTCCTTTATTTCATGGTACATCTTCGTCGAACTTGGATGAAGAGAGTAATGAGAATAATATACCTCTGCCATGATCTTCCAGTGGAGCCCTACTACATTTGGCATGCAGAGGTGACCTCTAAATCTCAAGACCCCATCTTCTGTCAATTTGAAGGTCGTTAACTCACCTTGCTGAACCTTACTTCTGAGTTGTACTGGGTTAGGATCCTCATACTACCGCTCTTTCACCTCTACAACCAGGGATTATACTGCTGTATTCTGAATCACAACCCCATTATCCTCTAAATTTACTACCTGGATTGTTAAATTTGCTAGCCAGTGCAGTTCTCTATCCATTTTTGGTTGTTCTAGCCTCAGATATGCTAAACTTCTCATATATCTGTGGCTAAGGGAATCTGTTACAATATTAGCCTTCCCCGAGTGGTACAAAACGTTCACGTCGTAGTCTTTCAGTAATTCTAGCCAATGATGCTGTCACAAATTCAACTCTTATTGCGTGAAGATATACTAGAGGCTCTTATGATTACTAAAAATATCCACGTGCACACCATACAAGTAATTCCTCCATATATTCAAGGCATGAACCATTGCAGCTAACTCTAGATCGTAGGTGGGATTTTTCTTTTCGTGCTTCCTTAATTGCCTTGAAGCGTAAATAATTACCTTACCATGTTGCATCAGAACGCACCTTAACCCAATGCCTGAAGTGTAATAGTAAATGATATAACCCCCTAAACCTTTCGGGAAGGCTAGCACTGGTGTTAATGTCAATCTATTTTTCAACTCCTCCAAACTTCGCTCACAGGCCTCGGTCCAATGAAACTTAGCTGCTTTCTACATCAATTTGGCCAAAGGCGCTGATAGGGTAGAAAATCCTTCCTCAAACCTTCTGTAATATCCGGCTAACCCCAGGAAGTTGCGGACTTCAGTCGGAGTTGTAGGTCTAGGCCATGTGTTTACTGCCTCAATTTTTTGTGAATCAACCTGAATACTAGTATCTGATACAATATGGCGCAAGAAAGCTACGGAATTCAGCCAGAACTCACATTTAAAAAATTTCACATATAACTGGCGATCTCTAAGGATCTGGAGTACTATCTGCAAATGATCTATGTGTTCCAATTGTGAACAGGAATATACAAGAATATCATCAATGAACACTATCACAAATAGATCTAAATATGGCCTGAAGATGTTGTTCATTAGATCCATCAACACTGCTGGGGCATTTGTCAACCCTAAGGACATAACTAAAAAGTTCAAAATGTCCATACCTGGTCGTAAAAGTTGTCTTCAAAATATCTTTCTTTTGAACCCGCACCTAATGATATTCTGACCTTAAGTCGATCCTGAAAAACTATTTCGCCCCTTGCAACTTATCAAACAAGTCATTTATCCTGGGAAGAGGGTATTTATTATTAATAGTAACCTTATTCAATGGAAGATAATCTATCAACATGCATAGGGATCCATCTTTATTTCTTAGAAACAGAACTGGCGTACCTCAAAGTGAAGTACTCGGCCAGATAAAGACCTTATCTAACAAGTCTTTCAACTTTTCTTTCAATTCAGCAGGATCCATTCGATACAGAGGGATGGATATAGGCTGAGTACCTAGTAGCAAGTCGATAGAGAAATCAATTTACTGTTCTAGGGGAATACAAGGAAGTTCGTCTGGAAACACATTTAGAAACTCATTAACCACTGGGATAGGCTGAAGAGTCGGGGATTCTGCTTGCAGATCCCGTACCTTGACAATATGGTAAATACACCTTTTGCTATCAACTTTTTCACCCGAAGATAGGATATAAACCTACCTTTTGGCATAGCTGCATTGCCTTTCCACTCTCGCACTACCTTTCCTGGAAAGTGAAATCGGACAACCTTGGTCCAACACTCCACATTGGCATAACATGGCACTAGCCAATCCATACCCATAATTGCATCAAAATCAATCATTTCTAGCTCTACTAAATATACTAAAGTCTGGCGACTAACAACCTATACTATGCAACCCTAGTAAATCCATTGAGCAATAATAGAATCACTGACGGGTGTAGACACCGAGAAGGGTCACTGAAGCAATTCCGATGTTATACCAAACTTTTGGGCTACTAGTGTAGTAACATAGGACAAAGTGGAATCTGGGTCTATCAAAGCATAAACTGAGTGAGAGAAAATGTCCAACATACCTGTCACAACATCTGGAGACGACTCTAACTCCTGCCACCCTGGTAAAGCACAAGTGCGATCCAGACCGCTGCCCGAACTAGATGCCCCTAATCTACCTCGGCCTCTACCGACTGGAGCTGAGGGCCTGCGCTCTGCTAAAGGTGCTGGGGCATGACCCTATTGATGTTTTATCCTATCGGTCCTAATAACCCTGACTTTAGCTGGACAATTCCTCATTATATAACCGTCTTGTCCACAGGTGTAACAAGCAGTGGAACCATACCCGCACACTCCAAAATGACGTCGGCTACAAGTAATACAATGTGGCACAGTGTACCTGCTCTAATATGATCCCCTCTGCTTCTGAGAGCCTTATGCCCGTGAGCTTTTGCTGGGTCCTGATTACCCTCGACGGTCAGGTCTACCACCCTGCTATTGTGGAGGCGGGGGTCTGGGTGGTCTGCCTGATATTCGCGGCCTAGGTCCACCCTGGAATTTCGCCTACATGTCACTAGGCTTGGACGTCCAACGCTGTTCTTGATTTGTCCTTTCTACCTCCCATTATGGCTTCTTGATCTATTCAATATTCTGAGCGAAAGCCTGGATGCGAGCAATGTCCTTGTCCTCTCGTAAAGTAGCTGTAACATTAGTTTTCCCATATTCTGGGAGCAGCCCCATAATAAACTGATGTACCCTGGCCGACATGGTATCAAAAAGGCTAGCACATATCTGGCCAAGGAATCAAACCTCATCACATATTCTCGGGCACTCATCCAACCCTGTTCAAAGTGCAAAAACTGATCCACCCGGGCCTTTCGTATTTCTTATGGAAGGTATTGATCTATGAAGGCCTCTGAAAAGCTAGACCAAGTTGGAGTGGGAGCGTCTCTACTTCAGGACCTTTTCCAGCTCTCGTACAATAATACTGCTATGTCCCGTAATCGAAATACTGCTAACTCAACTAAATCTATGGGCATGGAATGCATCACCCTAAAGATCCACTGTAACTGGTCCAAAAAGTCTTGAGGGTCCTCCCCACGGTTCGTCCCAGTGAATTATAGGGGACTCAGGGCGAGGAACTCTCGAACCTTTGAACTTCCAGGTCCTCCCGAATATTCAACAACCACTGGTACCATGGGCTGGCACTGAGAGGCCATCATATGAGCCAACATGTAGACAGTGCTCCTAACCTCCTGATCTGATGGTATAGGTATAGGAACCACTGGGGGTTGTGCTGACATTCCTGCTGCACTTGGGAGCTCCTGGCATGGCGAAGACTGCTGGAGAGACCGGGATGTAGTCTCCCTAACGCCCTCAGATTGGGCTGGCTCTGACTGACACACCCTACTAGCGCCTTCTCCTGCCACCACATCTAACTCTCGACCAGTCGTGGTCTGTCGTGCATCAGACATTTCCTACGAAAATAAGCAAAATAATGTAAGCCAAGGGATTTACCCTATATAAAATAGCTTTACAACACGATTGAAGAAGAAAGGAGGGTAACCATGCTATTATGTCTCATAGCCTCCTGCCTATAGAATGTGGTGTACAACACACACCATAGACAAGACTCTACTAGATACGACTTGCGGACTCCCTAGGATACGACCTGCTCTAATACTAAATTTGTCACGCCCACCTTGGGAGGCATGACTGACACCTGATGCCATACTGAGATCTGAGCTGACTTGAATGGGCTTATGCATTCTTGGTGCTTACCCACACTTTAAATCAAGAAAACAATGAGCTATATCTTGGCTATAAACATAGCCTCCGGCCGACAAGGCTGTATAACCACCTGTAAAAGAAAATAGCTAACCAATCACAAGGCAATAAGGGGATCCTATGGGGACCGACAAGACCACCATACTGTCTAGTTATAGCAAAATGAAAACAGGCAGTCACAAACACGATATTACGGACAAGGCTACTAACTAACAATCCATCACACGAGATAAAATATACATGGGCCCCACACGGTCAACAACAACAACCATCAATAGAGAAACTATAGCCTAAGAGCCTCTAAGAGTGGAATAATGGTTGGGATAGGGCCCCAACCTATCCAAAAGCTATACAACAAAAGAACAAACCTTATCTAACTATCAACTCCGAAGAAAAGGAGATGATAGGTCTGTGGCCCCCATAAGTCTAGAGGGTACAACCAGCACAGAATAACCCGCTCGGGACCCCATAAGCCCTGGCGAGCACACTCTAATATGAGTCAACGGGTAGCTATAGCCAACTTACCGGGCCTCTGGGTTTGCAACTAAGCCCGTTGGGCTCCTATAGCTGTGTTTGAGCCTGGTGGCTCCTCTAACTGCACCCTGGGCACACAAGGCACGATGGAGGATTAGTGATGCCGATACGGCATAAAAATAGAAGCCCATTCATGGATGAACTCTAATATGTCCCTTGGGCATAAACATAGTCCATTGGGACAACATATAACTCTTTTGAGAGATCCATATAGCCCCGTAGGTAATGACACAATTAGTAACCCTGAGGTTGGTCGATGGAAGGCTATATAGGATAGTGTCAGTCCCAAATCTAAATAGAAAATGCTAATCTCAAATGAACTGTAGCAACTAATCACAACATAGTCCCCGCTATGTCAACCTATACCGGATAGTGAGACGAGTTGGCAAGGTGGCTTACGAATGGAGTTGCCCTCAGAATTAGCTTTTATGCATCTCGTATTCCATGTATTGCTTTTAAGGATGTGTTTGGGTGATCCAGCTTTAATTGTCCCGGTGGGTAGTGTTGGTGTGAAGGACAACCTCAGTTATGAGGAGGTTCTGATAGAAATATTGGATTGTTAAGTTTGAAGGCTAAGGAACAAGGAAGTAGCTTCAGTTAAAGTGTTATGGAGGAATCAACATGTTGAGGGAGCTATGAGGGGAGACTAAGCGGATATGATGGCTAGATACCCATATTTATTCTCTACCGGCTCAGTTCCAGCTTGAGGTATTAGTGTTTGCACTAAACTCTATTAGTTTCCATGTTCAATTCATGTGTCCAAGTTTCTTGTATGTATATATGGTTGTGTGTATGATGTGTGAATTCAGTTCAGCTATGTAGTTTGTATCGAGGTAGTCATTCCGTCAGTTTTCGGCTTAAATAATTAGTGTTTGCATTTCTATGCTTTTTTGTGTGTTTTCCAGTATTTGAGGACGACTGTTCCCAAGGGGGAGATATTTTTATACACCAGAATCCCAAAGATCAGACTTGGGAGATGAAATAGAGAAAAGTTTTAAAATTGGCACCAGGCACAGGACAGGTCATGAGGTGACCCGTGGGAGCAAACCATGAGTCGTGATGTGACTCGTGGTGAGGTCTAGGTGAAGAGTGGGGAATTTTGGAAGTGCCTCCCCACAGACACAACCACGAGTCGTGGTTACGCCCCACAACTTGTTAGGTCAGTCGTGGGGAGTGGTGTTCTAGTAAAGAGGAGAAAAGAGATAGTGGACGTAACGTGAGGATTCCACGAGTCGTGGTCAGTCCCCACGATTCGTGAGATGAGTCGTGACCAAGGAGGGAGAAAATTATTTGAGAAGGAGGCAGTGCACATCAAGGATGGTGACCACGACTTGTGGTCACTAGGTAATGAGTCGTTATGTCTTTCGTTACGAGCCTAGAAGACTTAAGAAGCAGTGAGCCTGACGGACGACTCCACGAGTCATGGCCCTTGAGGACGAGTTGTTAGGTCCCTCATTGGGACCACCTGGCAGTTATTTTCTGCGAATTTAGTAAGGGTTTTTATGTAATTCCTAAGATCCTAAGGCTTAAACTACGTTGTTTTGAGTTATGAATGATAACTTTTAAAGGGGTAAAGTTCATTTTAGGCCATTTTCGTATTCATGCATGCAAAAGTGATAGCCTAGAGAGGTCATCAAGGAAATCCTTCAAAGTCTTTATTCAATTCCTTCTTAGGCTTTTAAAGAAGTGTAAGAATCAGCTACCAACAGGTATGTAAGGTGATGAATGAGTTTTCATTCACACCCACGCCCAATCTCTCCAAATTCATAGAGTGTTGTTCAAAAATTTTATGGGGTTTTATCTTAAATCTTGTGGAATTCTAATGATCTATCCATGGGTTATTACTTTTCATGATTTATATCATATTTTATGAATCATGATAAGATTTTGCAACTAATTCGATTATAAATTTTATTGGTTTCAATTTCCAATAAATTATGTCTAACTATGTTTACTCTATGATGAATTGAGTTATGATCTTTACCTCAATTGTTGATATTCACAAAATCATCATGATTTATGAGTGATAATATGGATTTCCTTCAAATTCCCGTTATGAATTTATGATTTAAAAAGTCTATACATGATTTACAATTATGCATGAATCTCATGATTTACTAATTATGTTTTGGTCGACTCACCGGCCCCTTCCTCATGGCTAGTTCACGTATTTACAAGCATGTTTATGATTATTATGATTTAACTAGTCCATGAATTTCATGCACATTATACTATGAGCACTATATATGTTTTGGGAGTGGTATTTAATACCGAGTAGGTTTGTGGCCTAGGTTTTGTGAATCTCAGAACTATGTGCCATCGTAGGATATGATGGTACCCCCGTTGAGACTTTCCCCTTGCCCAAATGTGCCCTTTCATGTGTGATATCACACCCTTCACGGTTCTACCCTTGGCAAGGTACGAACACCCTCCAACTAGATATTCACAGGTCGGGCTCATGTGTGTTTGTAATACCCCGAAAGTGCCTAATACTAGACTTGGAAGATTGAAATGAACTCTGGACAAAAACCTAAAATTTTGCACCAGAAAGACTCATGGTATGAGTCGTGGTGAGGTCTAACGGATCATGGTCCCAGTCGTGATGGAGTTCGGGAACCTGGGGTCAGACCACGAGTTACCCTATGAATCGTGAGGTTTAGGTATGACTCGTGGCTTGGAGTCGTGGTGAATATTTCCTTGTGGTTCCAGAATGAGATGTCACAGATCATGGTATGACTCATAGGTTTTAGCAATGAGTCGTGATGAGGAGTCGTAGTTAAGTCCTAGATGGTGAGGGTGGATGATACCACGACTGATAGTACGACTTGTAACAGGACATCACGAGTCGTGATATGCCAGTCATGGCCAGATTTAGAAGCAAGTGAGGATTTGAGCAGTGGTGATCACGAGAGGTGACCACGATTCATTACTTCGTGTTATGACTCGTGG
>JACEIK010000782.1:100511-125943 GCA_018107945.1 Datura stramonium
TTCTAAAGAATTGAATCTAAAACGCCCATGTGTGGAAAGTTCCTAATAGAATGTGATGGTGATGGAATAGATGATGAAAAGCATGTTTTCACTCTTACCCGTGATATTGATGATGTTTTCAGAAAAGGTTAAATTGACCCATGTAGGATGAAGCTTTGGGTAGTGCCCAATGTTGAGTATAAATGATGATTTTCATGAATTGACTCTATTGCTTGTTTCTGAGTGAAATCTCCCAATTGTAATGTTTTCAAATCAATTGTATGAGTCCAAGTATGACAAGGTTTTGGGCAAGGCCCTTATGTTGATGATGATGAAGTGATATTTCTAAAGTAGCCTTACCACATGATTTCGGAGTAAAGCCTCCAGCTATTCTTGAGCTTGTGGTATGTATCATAATTAAGCTTCTCATATGCATGAATTCATAATTGAGATGTATATTGTCATTAAGCTTCATTTCACATGATGTTGAGACCTAGTACGATTCTATTCCTGGCTTTTTCGAGATTACATTGTTGAGCTTCATATTTATATGATGTCTAATGCATGCATGATTTCATAGTGAGCTTTGTAAATAGACAATGTTGAGCTTCATTTCATACGATGTCTAGTTTATGCATGATTTCATGTTGAGCTTCATCATTAGACGATGTTGAGCTTTGTATTTATACAATATAGAGCATTGCATGTTGGGAGAAGAGTCTAGCACCGAGCGGGCTATGGGTCGATAACCCTACGCCCAGAACTACGTGCCAATGTAGGTTTATTATATTAAATTGTTGGGACCTCCCTTGTGAGCTATCCCCTGTCCGATTGGCCCTTTCAACTTGATATCGATATCATGGTAGCAGCCCTAGCCCTAGCAAGGTTTTGGACAACTCTGCCAACTAGAGTGTAATAGTCATGACCACATAATCTCTATCGTGGTATGTCGGTTAAGTGACGAGTCTCCCATTGCTATATCATTTGAATTTTCATATCCATACTCATGATGATTATCTTATGCATGCATGTTAGGAAATAAAAGTTTGACTCACTTTTCAACTTTTAATATAAATTTTATGATCTAGCTTTGAGTCATTTTAGTCAACCATGATGTTCCAAAGCCATACATGAGCACGTTGTGATAAAGTTCGTTCAGAATTTATGCATGTGTTCTTCTACTTACTCTCAAAGTTTATTATATATATGTATGATTGGATTTATATGATTTTATGTTTAAAGCGATTTTACTTACCTTGCATACTCAGTAAATTCCACGTACTAACCGCATACCTTCTATGTTGGATCGTTTCATGATGCAGGATCTTGTTCTTAGGTTCAACCCCGTTTATAGCCGCTTAGTAGAGTTAGCATTTGTTGCTTCGTGAGTCCTCATCCTCTGAGGACTACACTTTCAATTATTTTGAGCATATTTTCAGTTTCAGTATTTCAGAGCTAGTTGGGAGTGTTTTCCCATCAGCTCGTCCAGATTAGAGGCTATTCCAAGTTAGACATCTATTCAGCTCAGATGTTTATTCTGTTATTATGCTAAGTTAGACTTTCGCTGAGTTATATTTATGTTTCCTTCATGTTTATTGAATGAGATAGTGAATGCTTATTCCATGTGTTGATTTGGGGTCTCTCGGGTTCCCTTGTCCCCGTGTCTACGATATGGGTCCCCTCTCGGGTCGTGACACAATCTCCCTCCCAAATATTGACTATAGGTTAATTTAATCATCACTAACATATTATTTCTCTCTTATTTCCTGTGGGATCAACCCCAACCTAAGTTGGATTACTATATCTAAGAACAACCGCTTTATACTTTATTGAGAGGTATAATTTGGGCATGATCAAATTTTGGCGCCGTTGCTGGGGAATACGATGTTGAAATAGTTAATTGGTGTTTAAATTTTAATTGTAGTCTTTATTTCGTTATTTACATATTTGTTTTCTTTTTGTTTTGTCACAGGTTAACATGGCAAACTCATTGGCACAGATTAATCTCCCACTGGAAGAAATGATGAGGCGCAAAGAGTTAAAGCTTCAAGCCTGACAGAGGATGCCCGACTAGCTGAAATAGCTAGGAGGCTTAAGGTTACGAATTTTTCTGCCGCTCTAGTAGAAAGGAACTAACAAAACCCCCTCGTTGTCACGGACGTAATGCTATATGTAATGTTCTCTTCGTGGGGAGTTTGAGTAAGAGGAAGTTGGTTATAGGGGAGTTATTGTCCACCCCCACTGTCAGCGAATGCTAGGTTCGATATGAGTAGAACAATGATGTAGTTGCTGAGCATGAAAGGGTTGTTCAATGGTTTGTTTGGCGAAGATCTAAACCACCATCTGATAAATTTCACCGGTATTTTCAATGCCTACAGACTGCCCATAGTTTCTCAAGAGGCTATTAGACTCTGGTTATTTCTATTATGATTAGCAGGGGAAACTATTCTATGGCTGAATGAACTTCCAGATGAGTCTATTACTACCTAGGCAGAGTTGATTGTAGCTTTCTTGGAGAGACTCTTCCCACCCTCATGGATGATTTAGTTGAGGGATTAAATTAATAACTTCAGACAATTATCCGGTAAAGCTCTACATGAGGCATGGTTAAGGTTCAAGAAGAAATTGAAATAGTTTCCTAATCAAAAGCTTATTGAAGAGGTCCTTTTGGAAGTATTCTATAGATCACTAAGCGCTTCAAACAAAGCAATGGCAGATCGGATAGCTAAGGGGTCCATGATGGCCCACATTTTTGCAGAATCCAGTGAAATACTGAATAAAATGATGAAGACCAACAGAGCATGGAACACCAGAGAATCTGAGGCTGCTGTAGTAAGCTACTCTAAAGGAATGACAGCAGAGCAGCAGAAAAAGGAAGAAGAACAGGATCAAGACATGGCCCATCTCAAGACCCAGTTGGAATTGATCATTAAGAATCTAACCACACTGAAACACAGAGGGTGCATGTGGTGAATGCATAAGACAAGGGACCCAGGTATGAGGATAACTACCCTAATGCGGAAGAGGAAGCAAACATTGTGACCAATTAGGGTGATTTCCTGGCCAACACCAAAGGGTCTGACCAAGACTCTTGGCGTCAAAGCTCAAGAAATAAAGGTCAGAACTAATATGGAAACAATAACTATGACATTTCTAGGATTAGAGATAGGGACCAAGGTCAATGGAGGAATAGAGATACTCCCAAGAATGATGGGAATGGAGTGTATGTTCCTCCAAGAGCAAGAGAGCCTACTATAAACGACTCTGGAACCACAAGGTTAGAAGATATGATGAGTCATATGATGAAAAAGATTGATTATACTAAGATAAGAGTCAAAGAGATGAGGGGTGAGCTTTCAAGCTTGAGTCAATTGGTGGATTCACATTCAACCTCCACCAAACAATTAGAGCAGTAGGTGGACAAATCTCAGTAGTGCTAAATCAAAGGCAAAACGACACTTTTTCTGGTGATACAATTTTCAACCCTCAAAATGAGGGTCTTGCATGTGACCTTGATCCCAACAGGTATCTTTATGAAGTATGAGTAATCAAGATATCTACGTCATGTCGTGATGATAAATCAAGTGGTACTTGGGAGGCAACCCAAGATAATTTTGTTTTTAATTTTTTATAATTGATGAGTTTGTTCAAGTGTGCAGGAGTTAAGTCATAAATCATAATTTTTGAGCATGAACATTGAAAAATGGGGTGCAAGAAAAATTGGCCCTACAGCGCGACACACATGGAGTAGCACTACTTGCAGGCCAGCCCACGTAGGTAGTGCTGCAACTCAATGCCAGTCCGGCGCATGAAGCAGTGCACCTTGGAGCATGTTCCCAGGAGAAAAATTGGCAGATCAAATGGGTCAAACCCGACCCATGGAGTGCTTCTAAAAGAAAACACCTAATATTTATCCTCACTTTTCAACATAGGAACGCCGCACACCCCTCTTTTCTCTCAAATTTTCTCTAAAAACTTCATCTTTCTCACAAATTCTTCTAAACTTCTTCACCCAAATCATAACAGACATAATTTTTCTTGGAATTTCATCAACAATGGCACCAAAAGCTAGCAAGGGTGCCATGACCCGAGTTTACACCCTAGATGCGACATGATACTTAGGATCACAAATGACCCAAGCAAACCCAAGGTAAAGCATACTTCTACTAAGACTGATTTGTTGAAAATAATAAGAATAATAATGATGAGCGGAAGATGACTAAAGGAATAAGAAAATTCTGATTTGTAACACAAAAGTCTGAACATACACTAAAAACCCAAACTGAATCTATAATCATTGTTTGAAAGCTTTCTAAAAAGAACCAATGAGTTACTGGGACAAACCCCCAGCTAACTGTAACATCTAGAAATGCAAACTGAAAACTATAAACTGAAAAAGGAAACTCCAGCCCTCGGTAGATGAGGACTCAACACTGAAAGCTACTGGAGAATCACTGAGAGAAACTAGCTCCGGTGATGAGGCTGGGTACTTGAGCCTATATCATAAAATGATAAAGCACATAGAAATATGCGATTAGTATTTTGAATGTACTGAGTATGCGAGATATAAGCTAAATAGAAGAATACTAATAATATGCAACTGTATTGACAAGAAATGCAAAGACTATATCTAGAATCATAAGTACTGAAAGAAATTGAAAATTTAACAATACTATAAGAACTAATAGCAGTTTAAAGGTCATAAGCATATCCTGAAATCTGAAATACTAAACTAAACTAGAGATTATGACTATATTAGTATGAGTTGTACTGTTGGAGAGCTTATAACCGATATATAATCAAGTGAGCTAGATGTAGAGTTCGATGTATAAACCCAATCGAAGAGAGCCCACTGTACCTTCCCAGGGTATAATGGCTAACCTGTGTAATCACTGTCTGGGTCCCATATGGGCTAATAACCTATAGTTGTAGGTAGTTCTGAGAACCTGGGTGCGCTGAACCCCGACCCACTCGGTGATAAGTACTATTCCCACTGAAAACCTTCTTATATCTAACTAGCTGATAGCTCAAAACTGATGTCCTAGGACTAAGTCAGAACTACTTATCTGAAATGTTTTGAGAGTCTAAGGACCTGAAAGAAACTATGTTCTAAGACTTGTCAGAGTTGCATTTTCTGAAAGTGTCGTGACAGTTTAAAAAACGAAAACCATGCTGATAGACTGATACTACTGAATTTAATAAAAGACTAATAAAGAGTCAAATTGATCAACTAACATTTCTATAGAATACTGAATGTATTCATAGTCTAAAAATAAAACTTTAAGTCAAATTATAAAAGCTGAGGATTTATGCTCAAATAACATTCCATGAAAAATACAACATTCTAGCCCAACTTCTAAATCATGAAGAGTCAACCAAAATATCATAACAACTAGGGAGAAGATCATATTATGAAAAATACATAACAATCATGTACTAGGGTGATAAATATTAACAAGACAACTGGAGTTTAAGAACACTCATAATTTATCTGAAAAAGCCCTAATTCATCACTCTTGTAGGGTTAGAATAGGAAAGGTTGTTTGAGGGAAATTTTTTGGACACAAGGAGCGAAGAATAACCTCGTTGAATTTCCATATACCTAAACAATAAATTCCCTGAGAAGAAGCCTTGAATTTCTGAACTGGAGGAGAAGAGATCTTGAGCTCTAACATTTTGTTCTTGTCACGACCCGAACGGAGGGCCAGATCGCAACACGGGACAAGGAGCCCAGAGAGACCCCAAGTCAACCCATGGAATAAGCAAAAATCAAACTCAATAAAATAGAAAAATCAACATGATAATCATAGCGGAAGTGTTACGACCCGAACGTACACCCGGATTGTAGACACGGGTCAAGGGACCCCGAGAGATCCCAAGTTGACCCATGGCACGTACATGCAACTAATCTCATTCAAATAAGCAGAATGATAATCATAAAAATATAGCAGAAACATAATTATAGCATAACATTAGAAAATACTGGACGTACACATAAGCCGAATATTACATGTGGTCTGAAAAACTCTACAACATACGATGGGCTGATGGGACAACATCCCCAACTAACCTGAACAAATACTGAAACGTAAGATAACACAAAAGCCTGTCAAATAGGCCTCGAAACATGAGAATTCACCAATAAGATGAGAACGTAAGTTGAGATGGACTAAGTATGAGGATGAGCTTGAGATCCGGACCCTGTACCATGAAATGATACAACATAAAAAGTATGCGGTCAGTACGTGGAATGTACTGAGTATGCAAGGTAAGTAAATCGTACATTTTTTAAAATAAAGTAAAACTCATAATAGACTTAAGAGAAGGACATCATGTATATCTCATAAACTTCATAAGAAAACATAAGGCTCAAGACTCTCAAGTCATTCATAAATCATTCATTATCATAAGCGTAAGTAAACTCTATCAAACATAACTTGAGCCAATAACATAAACATAATAATACATAAAACATGCGGAACAATGGGACGAATTGTCTTAATCGACACCATCATGATTGAGCCTTTCATGATGCCCTAACTATCTCACTCAAGTGGGCAGAGCCGACCCTGGCTTGCCAGGCGAGGGTTGTGCATTAGGCATGATATCACATTTGAGGGTATCATCATCATTACAGTACATCATTAGAAACCCACAGTGGCACGTGATTACGAGACACTGACATAGTCCTTGGAACGCCGGGCTGCTCGGTGCTAGACACGGATGCCAAAAACATGCATATAGGCTCATACATAATCATTAATATCATGCATTAGATTCATTGGCTAGAAAATAACATTTATCATAATTGACTCCCTTTTAACATGCTTAGCCAAGAATCAAAGGCCCTTTTCATTGACCAACATCATAAATCGTTAAATCATGAAATTCGTTTCATAAATCCTAAATCATTATTCATCATGGGGCATTGCCATCACTTCATCATGCTCAATTCTTTCATATTATGCTCATAAACATGGGTAACTTGAATTCATGCTTTTCCATTATCAATAAACTCAAAATAATGAATATTCATCATAAATCATAATTTTCATGAACTTCGATCAATGGGCATTATAGATTTTTAAAAAATAAAAAATGATTTAAAAAAAATAACATAAAATCTACCCAACATGCATAATTTAATAATTAAAACTCAATTATATCATATCCATAAAGAGAAATTATATTTTCATGCTTTAGGTAAAACCTCATGGAATTTGAGTAGGAGAGTTCATGAATTAACTTGAAATTTGGGCATGGGTGAGGAAGAAATAATCCATTCTAAACCCTACATACCTGGTACTGGGTAAATTCGAAACTCCTTGAATACCAACAAATAAATTGATGGAAACTTGCGGAAGAAGACCTTGAATCTCCCAAAAATCTCTCTAAAATTCTTGCATGAGAATGGGCATGCATAAATGATTTAACTGATATTACATACTCAGAAAATATCCAAAACGATGTAGTTTAGGGTCTAACAGCATAGAAAAGTCAAAATTGCCCTTAAAATTAAATCCCTAAAAACTATCCCGGATGGACCAACAACCAACTCAACGGGTCATGAAAACATACCACGACTCGTGGTATCGAGTCGTTACTTCATCTCACGCCTCGTATCCTTCCCGCAGCTTGTTAGGACGAGTCGTGACTACAAAGGACGAGTCATTGGATTGACCGTCGTCAACTCCTTGACCAAATCTGGCTTTCCTTCCCACGAGCCTCACCACGACTCGTGGTGACTTCCAAAGAGTCATAGTTTCCATGCGTTGTCTGAACTGGAACTTTCAACCCACAAACAACAACTTGAAATAATGGGTCATCCCTCTTAACCACAAATCGTGGGATGCCCCATTGCTTCCTCGTCAGCCTAAGTCCAAACCTCCCCACGACTGGTGACAACAACTCATTGTTTCTGACCATGGGTTGTTGCACCATCCGTTGTATCCACTGTTTCCTTGACTTCCCAAATCATGACAGCTTGTGACAACTCGTGGTACCCTATCACGAGTCGTAGGCTCGTCCGTTCTGTGATGTTTTTGTGAGTTTTCTACACTTTTCAAATTTAACTCTCGGGTCTATTCCTAGGCCTTTCCGTGACCATGTATGGCGAAGCCTCCTAATTCTGGTGCGAGGCAAGGGCATAAATCAGTTTTGGCGCTGTCTGCCACCACCACTAGTCTATGCTCCCTATGGAGCAGAACGGGATGGAGCTGTGCTATCCTGGTGGTCAATGCTCTGCNGGGCCTATAGCCACCTGTGCCTGTAGTAACAGCTAACCAGAAATATACTCTCTAACTTGGTGCCCCTCTGATCCCTTGACCCTGAAGCCCAGCTCCTCTGATCACCCCTGGTTCTGGAGGGAGCACTAGCTGATTATGGTGCTGGGCCTAGTGATCTCTTCTGAAACTGTGGGAGACTATCACTGCCAGACCTCTGATGTGAAAACCCACGATTATCCGTTTGAGCCCTCTTTTCCTCCCTTTCCCTCGCATGAGACACCTCCATCTGCTGGGCGTACAACACTATGCGGGGAAAGTCCATATCCAGGTGAAGCATGGAAGTCCTGCAATCTTTTTCTAAATAACCGGCCACACCATGAACAAATCGGCTCACCGTGCCCTCTGATCCATCAACAACTTTGGGGCATATTTTGATAGATGGGTGAACTCAAGCGAATACTCCAACACTGACATCCTCCCCTGCTTGAGGTTAACAAACTCAGCTGCCTTCAATTCCCTCATTTCCCGAGGGAAGAACTTGTCAAGAAAGTCCATGTGGAACTCATCCCAGCTGATAGGGCCTGCTCCCGCTGTCCTTCCATTGCTTGTACCAAATATAAGCGACCTCCTTCAGCTGATAAGAGGCCAAGTCAACACATTCTCCATTTCTCACTCCCATAATTTGAGTGACCTTCAAGATCCCTTCAATGAACTCATGTGGATTTTCGTCCACCTTTGATCCTATGAACTTCGGAGGGTACATCCTCAAAAAGTCTCTAACCCGAGCCTCCACTGCAGTACCATTCTATGGGACATGTGTAACAGCTTGCTGGTTGACCTGAGCGGTGAAGGCCTACGCCAACATCTGGATAGCTTCCCTAAACTCAGGCAGCTGGCTCTGGTGCCTGGGGCTCATGGACAGGTGGGGCTTGTTGATGCCCGTGATCATTGCCACCTCTATGGCCCTCATCATTTCCATTCCTCCTTCCTTTTACTCTTCTAGGAGCCATAATTCTGCAATCGCAAATGGCAAGATTTAGAATGACAGAAAGACTTTTATCGCACGATATAGAACATGAAAGAAGAGAATATTTCCTAAACGTCTAGTAGCCCCTCCATCATAAGTGTGGCACGCTTCACACATATGAAAAAGACACTACTTAACGCGACTTTCAGACACCCTAGGACACTTCAAACCTATGGCTCTGATACTAAGTTTGTCACTACCTGAACGTACACCCGGATCGTAGACACAGAACAAGGGACCCCGAGAGGCTCCAAGTCGACCCATGGAACGTACATGTAACTAATATCATTCAAATAAGAGAAATGATAATCAATAAAAACATAGTGGAAACGTAATTATAGTATAACATTAGAAAATATTGGACGTACACATAAGCCGAATACTACACATGGTTTGAAAGCCTCTACAACATACGATGTGCTGATGGGACAACATCCCCAACTAACCCAAATATATACTGAAACATAAGATAACACAAAAGCCTGTCAAACAGCCCTCGAAACGTGAGGACTCACCAATAAGCTGAGAACGTAAACTGAGATGGACTAAGGATGAGGATGCGCTTGAGATCCGGACCCTATATTATGAAATGATACAACATAGAAAGTATGCGGTCAGTACGTGGAATGTACTTAGTATGCAAGGTAAGTAAAACATACATTTTTAAAAATAAAGTAAAACTCATAAATAGACTTAAGAGAAGGACATCATGCATATCTCATAAACTTCATAAGAAAACATAAGGCTCAAGACTTTCAAGTCATTCATAAATCGTTCATTATCTTAAGTGTAAGTAAACTTTATCAAACATAACTTGAGCCAATAACATAAACATAATAATACATAAAACATGCGGAAAAATTGGAGGACTCATCATAACCAATACCATTATGATTGAGCCTTTCATGATGCCCCAACTATCTCACTCAAGTGGGCAGAGTGGACCCTAGCTTTCCAAGAGAGGGTCGTGCATTAGGCGTGATATCACATTTGAGGGGATTATCATCATTGTTGTACATCATTATAAACCAACGGTGGCACGTGATTATGAGACACCGACGTAGTCCTTTGAACGCCAGGCTGCTCGGTGCTAGACACAGCTCCCAATAACATGCATATAGGCTCATACATAATCATTAACATCATGCATTAAGATTCATTGGCTAGAAAATAACATTTATCATCATTGATCTCCTTTTAACATGATTAGCCAAGAACCAAAGGCCCTTTTCATCAGCCAACATCATAAATCGATAGATCATGAAATTCGTTTCATAAATCCTAAATGATTCTTCATCATGGGGAATTGCCCAATACTTCACCATGCTCAATTCTTTCAAATTATGCTCATAAACATGGGTAACTTGAATTCATGCTTTTCCGTCATCAATAAACTCAAAATAATGAATATTCATCATAAATCATAATTTTCATGAACTTCGATCAATGGGCATTATAGATCCTAAAAAAAGATTAAAACATGATTTTTTTAAAAATAACATAAAATCTGCCCAACATGCATAATTCAATAATTAAAACTCAATTAAATTATATTTGTAAAGAGAAATCATATTTTCATGCTTTGGGTAAAACTCCATGGAATTTGAATAGGAGAATTCATGAATTAACTTGAAATTTAGGCATTGGTGAGCAAGAAATCACCCATTCTAAATCCTACATACCTAGAAATGGGTTAATTCGAAACTCCCTGAATACCCACAAAGAAATTGATGGAAACTTGGGGAAGAAGACCTTGAATCTCCCAAAAATCTCTCTAAAATTCTTGCATGAGAATGGGCATGCATAAATGACTTAACTGATATTATCATACTCATAAAATACCCAGAACGACGTAGTTTAGGGTCTAAAAGCATAGAAAAGTCAAAATTCTCTTAAAATTAAATCCTTGGAAACTGTTCCCGATGAACCAACGATTGTCCCAACGGGTCATGACAATATACCAAGACTCGTGGTATCGAGTCGTTGAGTCCATTGCTTTGTCTCATGCCTCGGATCCTTCCCACAGCTCGTCAGGACGAGTCGTGACTACAAAGGATGAGTTGTTGGATCGACCGTAGTCAACTCCTTGACCACATCTGTCTTTCCTTCCCACGAGCCTCACCACGACTCATGATGAGTTCCAACGAGTCATGGTTTCCATCCGTTGTCTGCACTGGAACCTTCAACCCACAAACAACAACTTGAAACAATGGGTCATCCCTCTTAACCACGAATCGTGGGATGCCCCATTGCTTCCTCGTCAGCCTAAGTCCAAACCTCCCGACAACTGGTGACAACAACTCGTTGTTCCTAACAATGGGTCGTTGCACCATCCATTGTATCCACTGTTTCCCTGACTTCCCAAATCATGAAAACTTGTGATGACTCATTGTACATACACGAATCGTAGGGTCATCGGTTCTGTGATGTTTTTGCCAGTTTTCTGCACTTTTCAAATTTAACTCCCGGGTCTATTCTTAGGCCTTTCTGGGGTATTACAGGAAGTATAAATCAAACATAACATCAGAATACACGATCTGAAGTTGAATAGAACCATATGTCTGAAAAGCCCCTAAACATGACGAGTTGATGGGGCAAGACCCCAACTAACTCAACAAGCTGAAACTGAAAATACATAAGGACATTCGAGTAGTCTAGTCCTCAGGAGATGAGGACTCACTAAAAACGAATGATGCTATCTCAGAAGGATGACTATGAGCAGGACTAAACCTAGGAGCCGGGTCCTGTATCATGAAATGATACAACATAGAGTATGTGGTCAGTACGTGGAATGTACCGAGTATGCAAGGTAAGTAAAACCGCTTAAGTAAGAAAAATCATTCAAAGATATGCATAATGTAAAGCATAGACATTAATAATTTGAGAGTAGGGCTTGCATGCATTTTTTCTGAAATCATGATCTCATCATAATATAACATACGTCATTACTGAATCGATTGACTCAGAGATGAAATCTGATATTTATAAGTAAAACTAAACATTGAGTCAAACCTGATTTAGAACATGCATACATATGTAAATCTCATGAGTAATGGATATGCATAACTGTAATCATAAGGAACAATGGGAGACTCATCTTTTAATTGAAATACCACGATAGAGGTTACGTGGTCCCAACTATCACACTCAAGTGGGTAGAGCTGTCCAAAGCCTTGCCAGGGCTACAGAGGATACCATGATATCGATATCAAGCTCATATGCACATAGGGCTGGGGATAACTCACAAGAGGTCCCAAAGTAATCTATAATAGCATAAACCTGTGTTGATGCTTAGTTTTGAAGCGTAGGGTGATCGACCTTTAGCCTACTCAATGCTAGACACTACTCCCAAAACATGCATATGCCCTACATAGTTTTTCAACGAAGTTCAACATCATCTATTGACGAAGCTCATAAATTAAATACATCTCAAAGCCAAAATAATGCATAAGAGAAGCTTTAACTCAAACATACCACAAGCTGAAAGATGATTGGGAGTCTTCGCTCCAAAACCATGTGGTAAGTTATGCATATGAAAAGCTTTAACTCAAAACATACCACAAGCTAAAAATATAAGTGGAATTCTTTGCTCCAAAACCATGTGGTAAGCTTAATTCGGGAAATCATCAATCATACTTAAACATGTGGGCATTGCCCAATACTATATCATGCTTGAAAAATACTCAATTCATACCAAAAATATAATTATAACATGTGTAGCTTGGAAACATGCTTTTCATCGTAATATCTTATCACCAACATACATTCATCATAAATCTCAGCTTTCATGAACTTCTCTTCAATGGGCATTTCAATTTATAAAACTAGAACATGATTTTTTTTTTATTGAAAACATTATAAAATTTGCCCATAAATAATAATTCATTCATAGAAACATATAAAGATCATACCCATGTAGAGAATTAGGAAATTCATGCATTGGATTAAATCCTCATAGATTAGTCATAGGAATTCATGATTTAGAGAAGGATTGGGCATGGGTGTGAAAAAATTCACCCATTCATAACCCTACATACCTGTTGGTAGCTGATTCTTACACTTCTTTGAATGCCCAATTGGAAAATTGAAGAGAAATTGATGAATGCTAGGCTTGATCACCGTGTCTAGTCTTCTACCTTGCATTCATGAATGAATAAGGCCTAAAATGAACTTAACCCCTTTAAAAGTCACTATTCATAATTCAAAATGACATACTTTAGGCCTTAGAAGCTTAGGAATTACGAAATAATCCTTACTAAATTTGAAGAAAATATCTGCTAGGTAGTTCCAACGAGAGACCTAACGACCCGTCCCTTCTAACCATGACTCGTGGCTTGATGAATGAAGTACACTACCTCTCAAGTCTCCTGGGCTCATTACGGATGACTTAACTACTCGTTCCAGGTGACTACACTCATGGTCACCATCCGTGATGTACACTTCCTTGGCCTCATATATATTTTTCCCTACTTGGTCACGACTCACCCCACGAATCGTGGGGACTGCCCACGACTTATGGGGTCCTCCCCTAAAGTACACTGACTCTCTTCCTTCTCTCTTCTTACTTACCCACCCCACTACTGACCTAACGACTCGTGGGGCTTGACCATGATTCGTTGGTCACGTCCGTGGGATCCCATTTCCAAAATTTCAAATTCATTCCCTAGGCCTCCCCATGAGTCACATCACGACTCATGGGCTCCTCTCACGGGTCACCTCACGACCCGTCCTGATGCCTAGTGCCAGATTTCAACTCTCGGGTCTGATATTTAGGCTTTCGGGGTATAACAATATCTCCCTCTTGGGAACATTCATCCCCAAATGTTAGAATACATACAGAAAAGCAGAGAAATGCAATTATCATATTCCAATACTGATCATTTAAAATGAAAACTGATGGAATAACTGCCTCTGATTCAAACTACATAGTTGAACTGAATTCACGAATCATACATACATCCATATACACAAAAGAACTTGGGAACATGAACTGAACATGAAAACTAAATTGAGTTTTAGGTCAAAACTGATACCTCAAGCTGGAACTGAGCCAGTAGAGAATGTGGGTACCTAGCTATCATATCCGCTTCAGCTTCCTACGTAGCTCCTTCAACATGCTAATTCCTTCATAACACTTTAACTGAAGCTACTTCCTTGTTCCTTAGCCTTCAAACCTGACGATCCAATATTTCTGCTGGAACCTCCTTATAAGTGAAGCTGTCTTTTACACCAACACTGACCACCGGGACAACTAGAGCCGGATCACCCAAACACTTCTTCAAGAGCGACACATGGAAAATAGGATGCACGGAAGCTAATTCTGAGGGCAATTCCAACTCATAGGCCACCTTGCCAACACGTCTCACAATCTGGTACGGGCCGACATAGCGGGGATTAAGTTTCCCCTTCTTTTCGAACCTCATCACTCCCTTCATGGGAAACACCTTCATAAATACCCAATCATCGACCTCAATTCTAATTCTCTCCTCCTCATGTTGGCATAGGACTTTTGGCGACTCTGGGTAGTTTTCAACCTGTCCCTTATCAACTGAACCTTCTCCATAGCCTCATGAACCAAATTTGGTCCTATCACCGCCGCTTCGCCTACCTCAAACCATCTAATGGGAGACCTACATCTCCGTCCATAGAGAGCCTCGAATGGTGCCATCCGGATACTGGAATGATAGTTGTTATTGTATGCAAACTCGATAAGATGAAAATGCTCATCCCAGCTACCTTTGAAGTCAATCACGCATGCTCTCAACATGTCCTCGAGAGTTTGGATTGTCCGTTCCTCTTGACCATCCATTTGCGGGTGAAACGCAGTGCTGATCTAAACCTGAGTACCAAGCCCCTTTTGAAATAACTGCCAAAACTGAGAGGTAAATTGAGTACCTCTATCTAAAATGATGGATAAGGGCACTCCATGCAAAATTGGACTATCTACCGAATATATAATTTTGCATAATCCTTCGCTGAATCCGTGGTCTTAACCGGTAGAATATGTGCAGCCTTGGTCAACTTGTCTATCACAATTCAAATGGAGTCATATTGTCGATGAGTACGAGGTAAACCTATGATGAAATCCATATTAATTTCTTCCCATTTTCAAGTAGGAATGTTTATATCCTAAAGTACACCTCCTAGTCTCTAGTGCTCAACCTTTACTTGCTGACAGCTTGGGCACTTAGCTATGAATTCTGCGATATCCTTCTTCTTGTCGTTCCACCAATAGACTTCCTGTAAATCACGGTACATCTTGGTGGAACTTGGATGGATAGAATACCTGGATCCATGAGCCTCGTGCAACATCCGTCTTCTCAAATCATCAAATCTGGAACACATAGGTGACCATGGTACTAAAACACACCATCTCCCCCTTTGGAGAAGACCTCTACCTTCTAATTCTGAACGACTTCCTTTAACTTTACCAAAATCGAGTCCTCATCTTGTCTAGCTTTTACATCTGTCATCAAGGATGATTCTGATCTGTTCTGAACCACAAAACCGCCATCGGTCGAGTCAACCAACCTAACTCCCAACCTTGCGAGTCGATGTACATCTTTCACCAGCTCCTTCTTCTCCTCATACAAATGGGATACACTCTCCATTGAGAGTCTAGTAAGTGCATCCGCTACTATATTGGCCTTACCCGAATGGTAAAGGACACTCATATCATTGTCCTTGCGCAGTTCCAACCACCTCCTTTGTCGAAGATTGAGATCATTCTGGGTAAACACATATTGAAAACTCTTATGGTCCACAAACACATCCACATGGACCCCTTACAAATAATGTTGCCATATCTTCAAGGAGAATACTACTACGGCCAATTCAAGATCATGCGTCGGGTAATTCTTCTATGAACCTTTAGCTATCTGGGGGCATATGCTATAAATTTCCCATACTGCATCAACACACACCCTAGTACAATCCTTGAAGCATCACAATACACCACAAACCCATCAGTATCCTCTGGTAGAGTTAACATCGGTGCCGAAGTAAGCCGGATCTTTAAATCTTATAAGCTCTTCTCACAAGCCTCCGACCATTGAAATTTCACCTTCTTCTAGGTCAATTTGGTCAAAGGTGTTGATATCGATGAGAAAACCTCAATAAATCTCTAAGAATAGCCAGCTAAACTCAAGAAGCTCTGAACATCTGAAGGATTCACCGGTCTAGGCCAATTCTTCACCGCTTCTATTTTTGGAGAATCCACCCTTATGGATTCGCTTGATACTACATGGCCCAAAAAAGCTATGGAGTCCAACCAGAACTAGCACTTGCTGAATTTGGCATATAATTGGCGATCCTTGAGAGTCTGAAGCACTCTCAAATGAGCGGCATGTTCCTCCTCGCTTTAAGAGTATATCAAGATATCATCAATGAACACAATCACGTCCTGAAGACTTTTCTCCCCAACTCTGAGTTGATGATACCCGAATCTGAGATCTATCTTTGAGAAACACTTGGCACCATGAATCTAGTTGAATAAATAGTTAATCCTGGGTAATACGTGTTCTTGATGGTGACTTTGCTCAATTGCCGATAAACGATACACATACGAAGAGAACCATCTTTCTTTCGGACAAAGAGAATTGGTGCACCCCATGGGGTCTTGCTCGGTGTAATGAAACCCTTATATAACAGGTCCTTTAACTGCTCTTTCAACTCCTTTAGCTCGGATGGAGCCATTATGTAGGGAGGAAAAGATATAGACCGCATGTCAGGAAGAAGGTCAATACGAAAATTAATCTCTCGCTCAGGAGGGATTTTTGGTAAATCATCTGGAAAGACCTCTGGATACTCACGTACTAGTGGAACTGACTGGATAGTCGGAGTCTCGGACTCAACATCCTTAACCCTAATTAGATGGTACACACAACCCCTAGAAATAATCTTTTTGGCCTTAAGGTAGGAAATGAAATGACCTACAGGCATAGCTGAACTACCCTTCCATTCTAAGACTGGCTCACCCGGAAATCTGAACTCTATTGCTCGGGTTCTACAATTAACTGAAGCATAGCATGAAAATAGACAATCCATGTCAAGGATAACATCAAAATCAGTCATGGATAATTCTATCAAATCTGCTGAGGTGACCTTCTGAAGGACTGAGACCGGGAAACTTCTATACACCCGTTTAGCTACAACTAAGTTACATATTAGAGTAGAAACTGAGAAGGGTTCTGACAAGACTTCGGGAACGACTCCAAAGATACTGGCCACATAAGGTGTCATGAAAGACAAGGTAGCCCCTAGATCTAACAAAGCATAAATATCAATATGGAAAACTCACATCATACTAGTGACCACATCTAGGGAGACCTGCTGCTCCTGGCGGGATGCTAAGGCATAGAATCTGTTCTGGTGCTGACCGCCACCTGCGCTAGTAGAAGTTCCCTGATGTGTTGAGCGTGTGGGAGGGGCTTCTGTACTAGAAACTGGGCCTCGGCCGCCATCCTGATCCTGTCTCATAGATGGGAAATCTCTGAGCATGTGTTCGGGCTTCCCACACTCGAAAAAAGCACCAATAGCTGCTAAGAACTGGCCCATGTGCACCCAACTACATCTGTGGCAAGCTGGGACACTGAAATCTGCGGGTCTGCTGCTCTGAACCCTAGAGCCTGATGTTCACCCCGTCTGATCGTGCCTCGGTCTAGATGGCACACTCAATGCTAAAGATGATGGGGCTAAGGACCTTAGGTGAGTCTGCTGTCAGTGTCCACCTGACCTCGGTTGAAAAGATCTGTGGTTATTGGTCCTGGCCCTCTTGGCCTCCCTCTCTCTCAAATGTGCCGCCTCCATCCGCAGGGCGTACAAGACTATCTGAGGGAAGTCCATGTCCTGGTGAAGCATACTGGTCCTACAATCCTTGTCCAAATATCCCGCTACTCCATGAATGAACCTACTCACCCATGCCCTCTAATTAGTTACCAACTTTGGGGCGTACTTTGATAGAAGAGTGAATTCAAGGGCATACTCTTGTATGGTTATTCTTCCTTTCTTCAGATTCACAAACTCGGCTGCCTTCAGTTCGCTCATCTCACGAGGGAATAATCGATCTAAGAATGCAACATGGAACTCTTACCAAGTGACAAGGCTTGCTCCGGCGACCCTGCTATCCTTCCATTTGGCGAAACTAGATATGCGCGACCCCTTTCAACTGGTACGAGGCCAACTCTGCACACTCATCCCCATTCACCCCCATTACTTGGGTGATCATAATCTCATCTATGATTTCATGCGGATCCGCATCTACCTTTGACCCGAGGAACTCTGGCGGGTTCATTATCAAGAAGTCTCTGACTTAAACCGCCGTTGCATTGCCATTTTGCATAACATGCGCAACAGCTTGCTGATTGACTTGAGCGGTCAAGGCCTACGCAAGCATCGAATAGATGCCCGAAATTCAACATGGGCAACTGGATTCGGTGCTCAGTGCTCCTGAACTGGAGGAGCCTGCTGGTGCCCATTCCCATTGCCATCCTCGTGGCCATCACCATTCCCATTCCTTATATCATTTATTCTTCGGGGAGCCAAAATTTTGCAATCGCGAATAACACAAATTAGAAGGATAAGGAGACTTTTCATCGCACAATATAGATAATGAAAGAAGGGAACATTTACTAAACGTCTCGTAGCCTCTTCTTCATAAGTGTGACGCGCTTCAAACCCATGAAAAAGACTCTACTTAACGTGGCTTTCGGACATCCTAAGAAACTTCAAACCTATGGCTCTAATACCAAGTTTGTCACGATCCGAATGGAGGCCCTGATTGCAACACGGGACAAGGAGCCCTGAGAGACCCCAAGTCAACCCATGGCATAAGCACACATCTAAATCAATCAATAAAATAGAAGAATCAACACGATAATCATAGAGGAAGTCTAAATCAAACATAACATCAGAATACACAATCTGAAGTTGAATAAAACCATATGTCTGAAAAGCCTCTAAACATGACGGGTTGATGGGACAAGATCCCAACTAACTCAACAAGATAAAATTGAAAATACATAAGGAAATCTGAGTAGTCTAGTTCTCAGGAGATGAGGACTCACCAACAATGAACGATGCTATCTCAGAAGGCTGACTATGAGCGGGGCTGAACCTGGGAGCCGGATCCTGTATCATGAAATGATACAACATAGAGTAGGCGTTCAATACGTGGAATGTACCGAGTATGCAAGAAAAGTAAAACCTCTTAAGTAAGAAAAATCATTTAAAGATATGCATAATGTAAAGCATAGACATTAAGAATCTGAGAGTAGGGCTTGCATGCATTCTTTCTGAAATCGTGATCTCATCATAACATAATATAACTTTATAACTTAATCGATTGACTCAAAGCTGAAATCTAATATTTAACTGAACATTGAGTCAAACTTTCTTTATAACATACATACATATGTAAATCTCATGAGTAATCGATATGCATAACTGAAATCATGAGGAATAATGGGAGACTCATCTTTTAGTCGACATACCACAATAGAGCTTACGTGGTCCAAACTATCACACTCAAGTGGGTAGAGCCGTCCAAAGCCTTGTTAGGGCTAGGGACCATACCATGGTATCGATATCAAACTCGTGGCCCAAAAGGGCAGGGGATAGCTCATAAGGGAGGTCCCAAAGTCATAATATATAAACCTTCATTGGTGCGTGGTTCTGGGGCATAGGGTGATCGACCCATAGCCTTCTTGGTGCTTGACACTACTCTCAAAACATGCATATGCTTTACATAGTTTTTCAACAAAGCTCAACATCGTCTATCGATGAATCTCATAAATCAAATACATCTCAAAGTGGAAATCATGCATAAGAGAAGCTTTAACTCAAACCATACCACAAGCTGAAAGATAATTGGGATTTTTCACTACAAAATCATGTGGTAAGAAATTCTTATGAAAAGATTTAACTCAAAACATACCACAAGTTGAAAATATAAGTGGGAGTCTTTGCTCCAAAACCATGTGGTAAGCTTAATTCAATAAATCATCAATCATACATAAACATGTGGGCATTGCCCAATACTATATCATGCTTGAAAAATACTTAATTCATACCAAAAATAGAATTATAGCATGGGTAGCTTGGAATCATGCTTTTCATCGTAATATCTCATAACCAACATACATTCATCATAAATCTCATTTTTCATTAACTTCTCTTCAATGGGCATTTCAATTTAAAAAATTAGAACATGATTTTTTTATTGAAAACATTATAAAATTTGCCCATAAATCATAATTAATTCGTAGAAACATATAAAGATCATACCCATGTAGATAATTAAGAAATTCATGCATTGGGTTAAAACCCCATAGATTAGTCATAGGAATTCATGATTTAGAGAAGGATTCGACATGGATGTGAAACCATTCACCTATTCATAATCCTACATACCTGTTGGTAGCTGATTCTTACACTTCTTTGAATGCCCAATAGGAAATTGAAGAGAAATTGATGAATGCTAGGCTTGTTCATTCTCTCTAGTCTTCTAGCTTGCATGAATGAATAAGGCCTAAAAATGGACTTAACCCCTTTAAAAGTCACTATTCATAACTCAAATGACATAGTTTAGGCCTTAGAAGCTTAGGAATTACGAAATAATCCATACTAAATTCGCAGGAAATAACTGCCAGGTGGTCCCAACGAGAGACCTAACGACCCGTCCCTTCTGACCATAACTCGTGGCTTGATCCGTGAAGTACACTTCCTATCAAGTCTTCTAGAGTTGTCACAGAGTACTTAATGAATCGTTCCAGGTGACCAAGACTCGTGGTCACCATTCGTGATGTACACTGCCTTGGCCTAAGATATATTTTTCCCTGCTTGATCACGACTCACCTCACGAATCATGGGGATTGACCAAGACTCATGGGTTCCTCTCGTCAAGTACCCTGACTCTCTTCCTTCTCTTTTCTTACTCACCCACCCCACGACTGACCTAACGACTCGTGGGGCTTGACCACGAATCGTGGTCACGTTCTTGGGATCCCATTTCAAAATTTTCAAATTCATTCCCTGGGCCTCCCCACGAGTCACATCATGACTCGTGGGCTCCTCTCACGGGTCACCTCACGATCCGTCCTGATGCCTGCTGCTAGATTTCAACTTTTCTCCATTTCAACTCCCGGGTTTGATCTTTAGGCTTCTAGTGTATAACAGTTCTAGAGAGAAAAGTGAGAAATGAGGGAGGAAGATCAGCTAACTCCTTATAACCCCTGAATACTTAGCCTAAATGACATAATCTAGGCATTAAAATAGAGAAAAGTTACAAAATTCCCCTAGAAGAAAGTCTAAAAAGTTGCCCGTCAGGATCCAACGGGTCACACAACGAGTTGTTGGTTGTTACCACGACTCATTGAGAACAGTCATTGGTCCTAGGGTTGAAAATCCCAATTATTGGAACTGAACATTGGATGGAAACAACGACTCATTAGATGGAACAGTGAGTCGTTGGTCCCACTTGTTGTCACCGGGAAAGATTTGAACCAACTCTGGATATCCCCCAACGGACGGACAATATGATCCGTCATCTGAAATAATGGGTCATTTCCATGCGCTGTCACTGGGGTGAATTGAGCATTTTCTTGATCTTAGCTAATGGCTACATGGGACGAGTCGTTATTTGAAATAATGACTCGTTGTTTGGCCCATAGTTTGAGAGAAGGAATTTAGTTGTTACAATGAGTGATAGGACAACTCATTACTTCTTATTATGGCTTCTTCTACAGCTCATTGGTACCCTAGAGGAAATTCATCGGAGCTTACAACGACTCTTCTAATGGGTCGTTATTCCTGAAAATGACTTGTTGAGTTATTCTAAGGCAAGATTTTTCTAATTTTTCATTTCAAAAGTCTGATTTTGGTCTAAGAAACTTTTGGGGTGTTATAATATCTCCCCCTTGAGAACATTCGTCCTCAAATGAAGACTAAGTAGGTGGAAAGATTGGGGGAAAGATTTGCAATACTGAACTGAAAACTAATAACTGACTACTAAAGGAATGACTAACTCCGAACTGAGTGTTATACCCTGATAACCCAAGGATCAGACCCGGGAGCCAAATGGAGAAAAAAATGGAAAATATTAATGTAGTGCAGGATGAGTAATTGGACGACTCATCAGGGAGCCCCACGAGTCATTAAGTGACTCACGGGAAGGCCTGTGTTGGTGAAGGGACCCGAGGTCCCCACGGGTGATGTAATGACTTGTGGTAATCCACCACGAGTAATCATGTCAGTCGTGCGGAGGTCCTAGAAAAGAATTTTTGAGGGTGATCTAGTGTACTTAACGAAAGCTGGTCATGAGTCGTGTCACCGGGGGACGAGTCGTCATGTCCTCCGTTAAAATCCAAGGGAAAATTTCCAGTGGAATTGATGAAAGGACCCAATGACTCGTTGCCCCTGGCAACGAATCGTCAGGTCTCCCGTTAGGGTCGCCTGACAGTGATTTCATGCGAATTAGTAAGGGCCTTCTCGTAATTTCCTACACTCCTAAGACCTAAACTACGTTATTTTGAGGTCGGAACAGGGTCTTTTAAAGGGAAATCATCCATTATAAACCTCATTTTATAACAGTAAGTGTAGAACGGAAGGAGGAAAGGGAATTCAAGTGCTCACCTTCAAGTTCTTCAAGATTCTACCTAGGGTTTTCAAGAGAATTAGGGGTCTCAAAATTTCCAGGTATGTGGGGTTTGAATGGGTAGTTTAGTCCCTACCCATGCCCATTTCTTCCCATTTCCTATGTTTAATTTGCTAAATTCTTATGGGTCTTAACCCCGGTTGCATGATTCCTCAAAAGTTTACATGAGCTTGTGGTGTTGTGTTTCAATTGCGGGTTTTGAAGTGTTTGGGATGATTTACTTGTGTGTATTTTATATTCCATGATTTAAGACTCTAAGAGTATGAATGTCAAATTATGAAGGATTTTTAGTAAAACCTATGTTCATGACGATTCCGCAAGCATGATATGAATTTTTGAATTTAAAGCATGTCTTCGAGTTTTCTATTTCTCATTTTACCATGATCATGTTTCTTACAAATTTAAGCATTTCAAGCATGATTAACATTATGGGGAAAAATCCCACATGTTGCTTAAGTATTATGAACTATGACTTTGGTCGACTCACCGGCCCAATTCCATGGCTAGGTCTATAAATTTTCAAGCATGTATGATTGTTACAAATCGACTAGCCACGCATGTCATGTATGAACTTCTATGAGCACGTTGCATTGTTTTGGGAGTAGCACTTAACACCGAGTAGGTTTGGGGCCCAGGTTACGCCCCGAATCTCATAACTACATGCCACCATTGGTCATGTTGGAACCTCCTCAGTGACTATCCCTATGCCCTACGGGGTCTTCATGAGTGATATCATGCCTTTCATAGTTCATATCCTTGGCAAGATATAGACGACCTCCCGACTAGGTTTGCAAGTCGGGCTCCATGTTTCTCACGTGGAGTATGTCGGTTATAGAAATCTCCCATTGTTCCTCATGGTTTAATGCATGCAAGATTTTTTTCCTTTGGCTCAAGTTATGTTTTATGAACTGTTTTCCCTCATGTTATGACTATGACAGGTTTATGTATATACTTCGAAAACCTTGAGCCTTACGATATACCTATGATTTTGTGTTTTTATGATCATGATGTCCTCACTCCTATAATTTTTATGTTTTAAGAATTGTTATGCATACCTTACATACTCAGTACCTCCCAAGTACTGACCCACATATTTTCAGGATCTGGTTCACAGGTTCAACATCATTCTTAGCTTGTGCTCAGCTCTGCCCTCAGCCTTCGGTGGTGAGACCTCATGATTCGAGGGCTTCTTGTTCGAACTTTAATTACCTTTTTGTTTCCAAAATATTGGGGTTAGTTGGGGTGTTGTCCCTTCAACCCGTCTATTATGATTAGAGGCTTTCAGACCTATGTATAGTATTCAGCCGTTTATGTTTGGATCCTATATTGTTGTTTCTTACACCTCTTGTTACAAATTTTCAGCTAGTGCATGATTATTAAGTCATGTTTTCCACCTTTTATGAATGAATTAGTTATATGCTCATACCATGGGTTGATTTGGAGTCTTTCGGGGCTTCTTGTCCCGTGTCTACGGTCCGGCTGCACTCTTGGGTTGTGACACTGAGTTAGACATATAAACTGAGTAATGCTACTAGAATGTACACTAAAACATGACTAGAGCTGATGAGTATGGAACTGAATAGAGTATTGAGGAGGAATTTAGTACCTGATGCTGAAGCTTAGTTGAAAAGGAAATAGGTGAGGGTATTTAGTCATTATGTCTGCTTCTGCTTCTCATGTGGCTCCCTCGAGTAGCTGGTTCCTCCATAAAACCTTTACTGAATCGATCTCTTTGTTCCTCATCTTACGAACCTGATGATCTAGGATCTGAAATGTAATTTCTTCATAAGTGAGGCTATCCTTTACCCCAACATTCTCTAGAGGCACTACTGAGGTCGGGTCACCGATGCATTTCTTCAATAAGGACACATAGAAGACTGGGGCAATTCCAGCTTATAAGCCACATTGCACACGCATCTCAGGATCTTGTAAGGGCCAACATATCTAGGACTGAGCTTTCCTTTATTCCCCAATCTCATCACTCCCTTCATAGGTGATATTTTCAAATGTACCCAATCATCCACAAAGTATTCTAACTCCCTTCTTCTTACATTCCCATATGATTCATGTCGGCTTTGAGCTGTTTTCAGTTGTTTCTTAATAAGTTGAACTTTCTGAATGGCCTCATGTATTGAATCAGGTCCTATCAAGGAAGCTTAACAAACCTCAAACCACCCTATGGGAGAGCTGCACCTCCAACCACATAATGCCTCAAACGGGGCCATTTGGATACTAGAGTGGTAGCTATTATTGTATGCAAACTCGATGAGAGGTAGGTTATCATCCCAACTTCCCTTGAAATCGATCATGCAAGCCCTAAACATATCTTCTAAATTCTAAATAGTCCACTCAACCTGGCCATCTTTATGTGGGTGAAAAGTTGTACTGAGCTTGTCTTGAGTACCAAGTCCCTTCTAACATGACTTCCAGAAGTGCGAGATCAACTGAGTACCTCTATCTGAAATGATGGACAAAGGAACCCTGTGTAGTGTTCCCAACTCCCAGATGTAAAGTCTAGCATAATCCTCTATTGAGTCTGTGGTCTTAATT